>PQWD01000608.1:0-76568 GCA_019425675.1 Leucinodes orbonalis
TCAAGTATTTGGCAGCACAAAGAGTTCTTTGTAATTTTCAATAAAGCTCTAGACATAAAAATAATAGTCAGTAAATATCAAGTAGGTTCTGATTTACAATATTAAAATGATATACACTTAAACGGACAAGTGAAAGTAGGTAATTAAAAACAAATCGTTTTCATACCAGTCGCAGACCGATTTCTATATTATTTCGAATAATTATTTCACGATTATTCGACATTCATTACTAATTCCAAACCAAATAACAATTCAAAACATTCACACAGTTTGTTTGGGATGATTTAAAAACCATTTAAGGAATCTTCCCCTTTTTAAACTCTATATACATATTTTAAAAGTCGATTTCCCGGCACCAAAATGCGATTGCATGTAAAAAGGTTCCTAACCTTTTGAATTAAAGGGACTTTGAATTAAAGAATATTTGCATAATTTAAATAACGCAGGTGTTGTAACAGGAAAAAGGAAAAAAGCTTCTTCTACTCTCATATCAGTTATTAAATATTTTCTCCAAACTAATTCTTTGAAAAATAAGAAATTAAACACAATAAAATTTCATAGACTAAAATTTCAATCAGGAACCTGCATTAATATAACTGACAAAAAAACTAAATAACGTTTTTTGTTGTGTGTTATTTTTTAAAGTCGTTTGGTCAAATAAATTGAAAAGTAAATTTTGAAATCTGTAAGGATTCAAGTTAAAATATAGATTGATGGACCGTAGGGCTTCGTATTTGCCCTTTCTTTTCTAAGCAAACGTGTTGCCATATTCAATTTATTGATAGTTGGTGTAATTCACAAAGCTAATACTATTAATAGTATCTACACTATCGATAGTTACGTCTATATTATAATTGATTTATCAGGAAAGGCGAGTGTTAGTGATAATTATTTGAACGTTTAAATTGTCTAATGTATTTACGTAAACATGTTCTAACATTTAACAGTGTCGCATCGTTGTTTTCGTGTATTTTAGAAATTACTGTGTTTTATTAAACTAAGTTATCAAATGCCTTACTTAATAACATAAAAAATATTATCTCTAAACTCAAAGTTAAAACCCAAGTCCGTGTTGCACACACTCACTCAGGCGCAGAGTTTCGTATTGATTAATGACAATAAGAGATGTAGCAAAAACTGAAACTTTCTAGAACTCTCGCCAAGTTTTGAGCGAACTATCCAGCGTTCGTCATAATCATAATGTCTGCGTCATCAATCAAAGCGCACAAAAGATTTTTCTGACACATAATTTTGAAGTGTGCAGTTTTTGCACTGTTTGACGCGAATCATTTTAAGTCGTATTAGCTCTGAAAAGATTAATTACCTATTTAATAAAATTTACCAATGGTAAGCGTTTAAGTTTAATTCAAGAGCAAGCAAATAAATAATAAGATCTTTTTTTTTGTGACGGTCGTATGACATGATATTGTTTCAAAATTATCAATGGTTCCTGGTACGATACTTGCATTGAACAAACATTTGTGTCCCATCACAAATTGATCTGGGCAGTTCTCATGTACACCATATAAAAAATCGATTGTTCTCATTGCCTAATTTAAAAGTTGATGGCACTATAAGAATTTTAATGTATTTTTTCATTCATTTATATTATAAACTTACAAAACATAACTTCATTGTATTCTGCTTGCAGTCAAATAATGTGAGACAAACGCTTTGTAGAATGGCAACACACCAAAAAGTAGAATCGTGATTTAGTAAACAAAACCACAGGCATATGATCAATACAACGCTTTTTGACGAGAGCCCTTCGGCTAACAAAGGATGCGACGAAATACGTTCAACACGGACAAAGAAAATGCAGCATTTGATATATCGCTCGAGGCTTTTGGAATTTGTGATCTTTTGATTTACGATATTCGTATTCATACGCGCGTTTGGCTGAATTCATATTTCATAGATTTATTTTCAACACATTTTACAGGATTCCTTCAAACTTGATCATCAATGGGAGGTTTAAGTTCATCATCATCGTTATCAGCCTATAATTTCTCACTAGATGGCGCAGGCCTTCCCGTTCAGTATAGCTATCGCAAGAGCCATTATCAACTATCGATATGAAAATATTCACACCGTTCATTTGCAGAGCGTTTACTTCCACTGTTTGAACGAAAGCATTCTGCATGAAGTTTTTGGTTCAATATCGCATGCAGATCCAAAGGATATTTAAGAGTCTGATACATAAATTTGGCAGGAAGTGTACCGGATCAGTTGAAGTTAGCTTAGGATTCAAAAGTTTTTTCAGGCTTAGGTAGGTAAACGAGAAGTTCAATTACCTGATAATTAAATGCAAATATACCAATTGTCGGCTCCTGAGAACTCGAACGAAACGGTAATACGTGGAGGTGAGAGAGTAGTTTTGGGCCTCCGGAAAACTCATCTCCTCAGCCAAACACAATACCAAGAATTATTTTATGAAAGTGTTATTTAAGCTCTTGGTATAATCATAATTATGAAATTGAAATTGAAATTGAAAAATGCTTTATTCAAATAAATCTTTACAGATAATAATTTTTTTATTAAATCTAATCTAACTCTACCACCGGTTCGGAATGCTGCCATCCAACGAGAAGATCCCGGCAAGAAACTCGTGGGTTACTCTTTTTCAATACTTGGTTTTACAGAGTTTGGTCAAATAACAAATTTATACAATTCAATTATGTGCGTCTGCTCCTGGAACACAACCATATTGGTTAATACAACCATATTTCCCAATACAGAAGAATGAAGAAGATACAGAAGAATGGCAGATTGAGTTGAATCTCCAAAGCTAGTGTCAACCTCATAGATATTTAGAATAATATCAGGAGTTTAATATTTTTACCTTTTGAACCAAACATACTGATGATGATTACGTACGAATTTAGACCATAAATAGCATATGAATCCATAGCGCGTTGCATTGCTATTTTATAAATAAAATAAATGCATATTGAAATGCATTTATTGCAGGCATAAATCCCATCAATTGAAAATTATTCATGCGACATCCATTCCTCGAAATATGTAGCCCAATATGAAGTATTTGTATCAATTTGAACAAAGCTTCTCATAAAGTAAAATAGGTTGTTCGTAGGCGTCGAAAGAGGTTATTCTGCAAAACAATAAATTTTTCGTTTTTCTCATTGCTACATACCCATATATTTTTATAGGAAACCACGTTACTACGTTTATCAAGTGCGTGTAGGCAAGTTTCTCATTGGTAGCTGTCCGATATGGTGCATACACGAGCAGACTAGATGTGCTCAAATCTAGAATTAATGAATTCTAGGATTTCTTACTACTCCCCTTGTGGAATCTAGTATGCATGGGTTCCTTTGTTTCACCTAATTCTACTATCATTGGAAAGGCAAAAAATGGTGGTGGATATGAAAAACTATATAAAGCTTACTTTTCCGTCGTCATTCATGTTATCTCGCGTCAAAAGAGGCTGGACGCCACGACAACCATTATTCGTATACTACAGTATAGAAAGTGAAATACTGGATTCCGAATAGAGAAAACCCTCATCTAATACTTTTGGAATACACTGGTTTATTTATGATACTGGTAATAAGACAATTTAATCTCAACATAAGATCGGATATCAACTTGATTGCATGATATGTTTAGGTACCGTGCCTATGACGAAACCATATCTCTCTATTTATCTTTAATCTTTCTTTCTTTGTGTTAATCTTATAACATAAAATATTCGTTTTTCAAACGTATTTATTACGATTCGTTGTGTAGAAATACATTTTACAGAATAGGGGCACCGGGGACAGCAATCGCGTTCGACCCACAATGGTGCGGCAAATTAAATACTTCACAAGTGAGGTTTTTCTTTGCAGTTTTATATGCTATTATAATTGCTGGATTTTACTCGCACATACTTATAGATATTTACTTTTAATTTCACTGACTTAAATTTTAGTCTTCTATTATAAACCAAGTGCACAAAACGGAAGCTTTCGACGGACGACTGTAGTAGTTAGAATGAGAAAGAAAGAATACGTTTTTATTTGGTGCACATCCAACACAGTGTACAAGTACAAAAAAAGAAATCAATGAAATATTTGAACATTGACATATCAATTTTGTTTTTATCAACAAGCAACTATCGGTGTAGATAAGATTAAGAATTTTAAATAGACGCTCTTCAATACGGTCTCATTCGTTCTCTTATAAGAAATAGATTAACAATTAAAATATATTAACCACAATAGGGTGTATCCTTATTTTGTGGTTGTATTTGTAATAAATATGCCCTATGTTTTACAAAACAACATCTAAATAATTAACAGGGAAGAAGTAGCCACTGACTTGTTTGTTAATAATGTTGTTTTCATATAAACATGAATGAAACTAAGCTTAGGTTTGTAGTTTTAAGGCAATACATTTTTATTTTTCTGAGCTGAACTAAATCCGCTCGACAGTTGATGCTAGTCATATGGAGAAGTCGATGTTTCGGAACACTGAAACGTCAGTCAATCTAACTTTTAGCAAATCGGAGCGATCGGGCAAAAGCGTATTGGATATACTTCACTTAAATTCACGGTCGATAGTTTTTATGTAATTTAAACGTGGTTGTTCATTTAAACTTGGAACTGGGTAATTCTAAATTAATTGAACACCGGTTTCACGAATCTTCAAGGCTTACTTGATAAATCTAGTAAAGAAAATGAAGTTCACTCTAAACAAACGTACAGTACATCTACTACTTATGTAACCAACCAACCTATGTGTAACTAAATTACTAAATAAAATAGACTATACCAATCTCAATGAATATTAGGCTAACCCAGCGCTTGTTATCTGATAAGTTCCCGGATTTTTATTTAAATGCAATATGAAATTGATTTTCCTTTTGAAAAATGGTCACCATTGTACCCTGCCCAGTTAAATCTGTAATCTTAAATAAAATTATATTTCTTTTATGTTATAAGTAATGTTAAGTGAAAAAATAAAGCAAGCGTCATTTTACCCCTTGCTTTGCAGAGAAAGCTTCAGCAACAATGAAGGTCCATACTTTTCTTTCATGTTAGAATTCATGTGTGATACAGGCACTTGCAGTTTAAAATCAGTACTGTTTATTATTTTCAATTTGTCTTCTCATTTGTGAATAAATTAGTAAAGGAGTCATTTTCCGGCTTTTTCCGCAAATCAAAGCGTACCTATGTCAGAATGGTCTGTTTTTTTCATATGATTCAATCTTCGTTCGTTTAGTTCCATAGGTAACTGAGATCACACAGCAAGTTTTGTTGTCAAGCTTCACGTTGGATATCAAACCTAGACCGCGAGTTATTCAACACAACACAATCAATAAACGAACCCGGTGACTTTTACATTATTAAAATCAATCAAAATAAAGTTGGTATGAATAGAATTAAGCCGAAGTTTGTAAATGAAATAAAATACCCTTTGGAAAGTGGCTATTATTAGTTCTCAGAAACATGTTTATTTTTATCAAATGCGACATTTCTTTTAATGTCACATCAACTTTGAAGATTCAACATTCTTGAATTATTTACCGAAAATTTACTTTGCAAAAACTTTAAGGGTATTGACCCTAGTTTATTTCTAATAATGTATCGCTTTTTATGCCAAGACAATTTCGTTTCCGTGGACGACACCAATGGGCAGGACACATAGTCCGAAGAACCGATAGCCGTTGGGGCCGAAAGTTTCTCTAATAGAGACCACGTAACGCGCAAGCATAGCGTAGGACGTCTGACCAAAAGATGGATAGACGGTTGGCCGCTGGATGCCGATACCTTCTAACTGGTGGAGTGGCAATTATTGGGGAAGGCCTACGTTCAGCAGTGGACATCATGTGGCTGATATGACGATGGTGACATTATAAAGCGTCGTGGATAATTTAGTGGTAGACTCTCTTCTGAGACTTGCAGGTCGGTACACCCGATATGGCCCGTGAAATACAAAACTTATTTGAATGTTATGCATTGATGACTTGATGGAAATTAATAATTGTCTATCAGTTATTGGTCTCTATCAATCCCGCTCTATCATGATCAGATGTATAATTACCATCAATGGAGCTCTGTGATAGTTCTGTATACTTTGTAACAAAACCTAATGAATTTAAATAATTAACATAAAAAATCGTGGAATTCGTTTTGGTCAACATATAGGTATAATATGGCAGGCGCCAATTTTGTCAAATTGACGCTTTAGCATTTTATCCTTTCCACTGACGATATTATTTTAGTTTAATGATTTTAGTGTAACAGATGCAGTGTTGGTGGAAATCTATAAACAGTACCTGGCACGCTGGTTAGCTGGTTTAGCGCTCTCCTTTTCTGCGGGCGAGTACGCATGCCCTGTTTGGGAACGTTCTGCCCATGCAAAGCTAGTGGATGTAGCTTAAAATGAGACGAGCCGAATCATAACAGGCTGTCTCAAGCCTACACCGATCAACCAACTATATCCACTGGCAGGAATAGCTCCCCCAGAGATTCGCAGAGGTGTTGCTAGCTCTCTTGAAAGAGCTAAGATGGATAGCGACTCTCGGCACCCAATGTTCGGTCACATTCCTGTTGCCCAGAGGTTAAAAAGTCGTAACAGCTTTATAAAGGGGACTATTTCTCTGTCAACTGACCCCGAGTTAGCGAGACTTAATCTATGGCGTGCAAAGATTGGTTCCAGAATTCCGGTTCCCTTTGTTCCCCTCTCGGAAAATTTACCTCTTGGGCATGAGCTGTCGTGGCTGATCTGGAGATCTCTGAATAGGCTTCGGATTCAGTCTGGCTGCAGCAGGGAAAATTTTGCTAGATGGGGTTTTTTTGGGTGGTTAGGACATTGATTGCCTTTGTGGTTCGGCTCAAACGATGGCCCATCTGACATCGTGCCCGGCGTGCCCTTCCAGCTGCACGCGAGAGGACCTAATAACAGCGTCAGATAATGCTGACGCTGTGGCTGCTTTTTGGGCCGCTAAAATTTGAATGTGTTTGCCTTCGACACGCTAAGAAGAAGAAGTACCTGGCACTATTTTCTGCCAACACCGCCCTGCGCTTATCACCCGATACAATACTAAAATTGCTAGCTACAGGATTATCATCCTGGAACATAAAAGAGCAAAAGTATCCTATATAGGTTTATGGGATAAAGCATTTTTGTGTTTGACTTTGCCACAAAGTTTCTGAGAGCGAGTGCATCAGATTGTTAAAGTAAAATGTAACTACCTGAACCGACCAGTAACACTTGACCTTTCAAGGCACCGCAAGATACCGCGTGGGCGAGCGGCTGAACCGAGTTAATAATTAATTTTCTGACATCCCTCGCAACATGCCAGCATCAATTCATGTTAATAACGGTTTATGCGTCTTAATTTTACCTTTACAAGGGTTATATGCAGGTATTTTACGTGAGGATACTGTATTCCATCTACAGGTGTCAAGAAACAGAAAAAGTCCTAAGTTATTAATTGTTAAATGTAATTTTATCTCTTTATAAAAATTTTAAGAATACTCTTTTTAATCTATAGTAGCCTTGTGCTGGACAATCTGGACATAATGATGAGTATTTGATGTATGATGAGCGTCGGTGGCTTGACTCACCATTGATGGTGTTGACTGTCGCCCTCGTACCGAGAGGGCTGAGGTTCAAATCCCGCCACGTACCAACGTTTTCTAATTTTCGAAAATATATGTAAGCTATCCGACGTCCTTACGGTGAAGGAAAACTTCGTGAGGAAACTTGCGCACGCCTGCGAAGAGATTCAAAATGTTGTGCGTAAAGTCGTCCAACCCGCTCTGCACCCGCGTGGACGAATAAGGCCTAAACACCCTATACGTGCCCCTCGGTGGGAACGTTAAATGAGCGGATGATCATGACGATTTGATGTATAGACATATTAACAATTTGGCCTCAGCATTTTAATGTTGATAAATAAGCACGAGGTTGTTGACCCCTTATCAAATAGGACTATTGGGTTTCAATATCGGAAAGGTTTTTTACAAATGACAAAAAGTATCCCAATTGGCTTGACAGATAACGTAGGCATTGATAAAATAAAAGGTTACTCGAACGCAAAGTCGGGTCAAATTAGTATAAATTTAGAAACATCCCCGGAGATCTTGTGTCGATGCCAAAATAACGTGAATATTTTTCCATTGTCTAGAAAAGAGAACCATAGAGTGGTGGTTGAAACTGAAAAGATACCATCGAATATTATTATTTATAATTATCATCATCATCATTAGCTCATTAAATGTCCCCACCGAGGGGCACGAGCCTACCCGTAAAGGGTGATTAGGCCTTAGTCGTCCACGCGGGCCCAGTACCGGTTAGACGACTTCACGCACAACCTTTGAATCTCTTCGCAGTCGTGCGCAGGTTTCCTCACGATGTTTTCCTTCACCGAAAAAAGTCGGATAACGTACATATCGCACCTTTCATATTATAGAATCTAGAAACATGATTGTTGGGAAAACGCGTTTGAAGATTCTTGAGCGCTTCTGTTCTCACAAAATAAGTCTTAATAAATTAAAACATTAATTGCAAAATAATAAAATATTACAAGAGTAATTTTCGTGAGTTATGAATTACTTAGAGCATATTTAGTTTATCCCAGCATTTTAATAATATGCCATTTTACTCGGAAATATGAAAAAGGCATAAACTAAGTTTTCACGGCTTCATTGCACGTTCTGACTCTTTCTATCAAGAGCGTCATGTAGATATGTTGATTTTGGGCCCATTTATAAGTAAAACTCAAAAATGCTATTTTTTGAGATGTGCCCCTATAGTATGAAAGGTGCGATATATTTTTAGAAAATTCGAAAACACTTTAGTACGTGGCAGGATTTGAACCTCAGCCCTTCCGGTAGGAGAGCAACAGTTGACACCATGGAGTCACCGACGCTCCTATAAATAATAAATATCCACTCACATTCACACAGCGTCATCTAGCCCCAAGTTAAGCGTGAAGCCTGTATTATGGGTACTAAACAACGGCTAAACTTACTTATAATTTTTTGTAAATACATACATATTATACATAGAAAACACCCAGACCATTATAAAGAGACACGTTCATGCACACAAATGTTTGTAATGCCCGGGGATCGAACCCGGAACCCTTGGTGTTGCAGTCTTATCAGTGCAGAATTATTGACTTAAAATTTTATACAAAAATTCGTAGCTTGTTGACTTTTAGATTTGATTTATTTATTCTTTTTATCATACATTCTACCTCTGGACTCTTTATTTAACGGGGATTGATTTTTTTTATCCTCTATAGACTGACATTTTACCGCCATCTTACCTGATGGTAAGTGATGATGCGGCCGAGGATGGATCATGCCTGCCTAGAAACATTCACTCTTGCCTTAAAGACGGCTAGGTTGTAATGATCGGGGAACACATAAGGAGGCAAAGAGTCGAATTGCTTCGCGGTGCGCATTAGGAACGAGATACCATAGCGGGCTATGCGGATGTGTAGAAAGTCCACCGCGTAAGGATGGAACGCTTGCCTCCGTCTTGTATCCCGATGGTGAAAAGGGGAATCTTTAACCCTTTAGCCGCCAATGACGCCTTAAGGTGCCAGACACAATAAATTATCTATCGTGTCTGGATTCCCGGCTCCAATGGATTAATAGAGAAAAAAGAATGCTTATTGCTTTAAGTTTACTTTGATTATTTCAATTCTATACGAAAAGGTTTAGTACCAAAACCAATAGTAGAATTTTACTAGGTGTAAGTTATATGTGAAACCAAATAAAGTTCTGTTAAACAGGAGTGTTATGAGCTTCTGTATTTTGGTAAGAGTATACTATTTTAAATCAAGTAAAATAATGGGATAACATGCGCAGGCCTGTGTTAACCTTAAATAAACTACTAGATACCTACGCCTATTAATTTCCAAGAATACTATCTTTTTTGAGCGGTCATATCGCTTCTTATCAGCTTACCGTATGAAATTAAATAGATATACGATGGTGAAAACAAATAAAAGTATAAATATCTAGTAAGAGATTGATGGGAAAAGTTATCAAAACTCTAACAAATCTAATTACTGATTTTTAAGTACTTACTAGTACTAAGTTTGCAAAACTCAACAATATCTTAAGTGGAAAGGCGATACTTTAACTAGATTTAAAGTGAGCACCGTTTAGGCTTTGATGTTCACATTGTTTTAAATTTAAAAATTGAATAGAGTTTTATTTAGTTTCCATTTCTAATGAACATTAATTTCAATGATTAATATATTACTCTTGTAACTTTTTGAACATTTTGATAGAAAAAAGATGTACCAAAAGAAACATTGATTGCTACATTCAGAAAACAGTAATAGTTGAATAAGAAAAACAGAAAAATACCAATGTTCAGTGGTATTAAACAATAAAAGGATAAAAACAAAACTAAAGGAAACCTACATTTAAAATTTTTAGCTACTAATACAGAAACTTTCTACATCTCTATCTCTCTATTCAACCTTTCGCAGTCCACTGCTGGACATAGGTCCCCTCCACTTTCTACATAAAAGATATTTATTAGTGACATTACTTATGTTCATTGCAGGCTCAGAAAAGTGCGTCTTGGCTCAAGTACGCCGAAAGAGAATGGCATTTTTTGTGCTTTCAATATTAATTCATCTTTTGCAAATCAGTAAGCCTATAGTGTTATACTGTACCGTTTGTGTAGTTTCCCTTTTGCAGAACTGTCTGTTTATTTTATATAGTAAATATATGTGTAAATATATACATTTGACATTGCCCAATGCTTTTTCTCTGGAAACAACGCAACTCATCAGCACTTCTATAAGAGCCATTTAGAAAAGTAAATAGTGATTTTAATTTAACAAATGGCCACTCTCCGTAAGTTGAAGCCGCAACTGCAAATAAACAAGACACGCTGTTTATACAAAAGATAAAAGATACGATGGAAACTTGTAAGCTGGTTGTTTGGCCGCGATAAGATTTTACGCGGCTCTCTCACTCAAGCCAATATAAGTTTCCTGCCCTATCTACGTCCATGTCTTTGTCCTCAGCCTCAATTCTGAGGCCACTCGACTCGGTATTAAGTTTCACGTACAGTTCAGATTAATTAAGATTAACCGTAATTAATTTCCTTGTAAGAAAATCATACTTTTGGAACTTAATAAATCGCAAATACCTAGAATAATTGTGAACGAATTCTTATAGACTAGATGATGATGTTAATATTTTAATAGATGACGATGACAAATATATAATTAACAAATAAAAAGTTTAGTAAAGGTTCTCAGAAAACCCTGAATATTGAATATTTAAAGTTGTATCGTGTCATCATCATCAGCTCATATACGTTCCCATGGAGGGGCATGAGTATACAAGTCATGGGTGTATAGGCCTCGCAGTTGTCCACGCGGGCGCAGTGCGGATTAGCCGACTTTACGCACAATCTTTGAATCTCTGCGTAGGTCTCCTTACGATTTTTACCTTCACCGTAAGAGCGTCGGATAAACAGTTACAGTTATTTACGTATGACAATATGTAAAAACACTTTTTTAATAATTATATAGTATTGATAACATTTGAAGTTATCATTATTTTCGCTGGTCTAGTGCATGTTATTTATAATCCCTTAAAAACCCTTTAAATCTCGTAATGAACGAACGAAAGTTAAACGAAGCTTTTAGTTTTTACATTTTGGGCAATCGGTAAAATCACTCACACGACAAAAAACTACGTCAAGCATTGTTTGACACCAGTTTCCTGTGTAGCTGTGGTATGCAGGCTTGGCTTACCCAGACTTAATAATTTAAATAAATATCCACTGAAATTCACACAGCGACATCTAGTCCTTAACTAAACATCTAGACTGTAATATGTAAGCAACGGATAAACTTCTTTTATTAATTTCTCTTTGCTCACATTTTACATATGTGAGCAAAATTTTGCTTTAAAATTTCGAAACGTCATTCAAAGATCTGCCAAATAAGAATAGGTATTTCAGTACTTGTCTATCTTATCTAATAACAGACAATCCTGGAAAACACAGACGAAGGTTTGGTGGTTTGGCTACTCTCTGCCTCTTTTATAGAGTGCATCACACAACGGACGCGACATCAAGCTCAACAAAGAACTACTGATTGAAATAAAGGTGGCTTGCAGAGGATGGAAGTAGGCTATCGAAAACCATAATAGTTGGTGCTTTTTAAGAGAGACCTATGTTGAACGCCATGGGGGTCACTGTTGGGCTACAAATAATGTAATATTTATCGTGTTTAATTTCATTGCAGTCAAAGCAATAAGAATCTGGGCACTGCCACTGCTAATTACACAATGCTAATGTGATGAAATGATCACTAAGTAAAATAATAAATTATTTGTACTTCCTCACATTTTTTTGCATTTAAAATATATAAGTGATTTATCCCCGAAGTAATGTTTTGGTGCTTGAAATACGAGTAGGTTTGTACAATCCATTTTACAGATCACCAGCCTCTCACCTACCTAAAGTAAACAAATTATGTTCGACTCATATAGAGAAAAATACTTAATTTAATGCTGAACTTATTACGGTATTATACAAAAAGATCAGTTGTATATAACCAGCTACGCTTTAAAAGATTAAAGTCTGTCTGCTTAAAATAATTAAATGGGTACAGGACCCTAAGTCAAAGCCGTACCTTTTTTTTTTCAAAAACGTACCCAATTGAAACGTCTAAATTAGGTAACCCCGTTCTATTATGCGCCGTTGGTCCACAAAACAAACACCCGTAAAATTAAACCTGCCGACAAGAAAATACAGAGTGTTTTGTTATTTGCACCCCGTTGTTTACCAGCGTTTTGTTTACGCTGCTTACTTATGGCTGTACATGCCCTCTATGTCAAAGGCTATATTTTCTCAAAGCTTATCATACGAATATATCCTTACTGCGAGACCAGGCATTGCCATTTTATTTTAAAATGATACACGCTTTGTAAAATATACTGTGGAAAACGTGAACCATTTCAGTTAACTGTAAGACAAGTTAATTGAATTTATGCACATTGCTTTAAACTTCTGGTAAATGATATGTATTGACTTACATAGAATGGAAAAGAAAAGCTTTGGTTCAAATATCGTGAAGCTAGTTATAAAGACAATGCCTCATACGTCATCACTGCCAATATAAGAGTTAAAAAATAATGAATAGTGCAAATAGTAGTATATTGCTGTAAAAAAATAGTTTAAGTCAACCTAACAGAGAAGGAAATCGGCCGTTAAAGTGTGATTTGCTACACAGGTAGCCGTTCAGTAAGTTGTTGGCTTATGTCCTAATTAAGGATTTATTTAGTGTAATGGTTAAGAATAACATCAAAAATCCAAGGATTAATGTATTATTAGTACGTAAAGAAGAATTTTAAAAACCTTTAACATTTGATTTTAATATTACGATGACAATGCGTGACTTTAACCCTAGATAGATAACCTACGTCGAATCGACGTATTCGATTTTTAAAAATCGATATATCTCATTGGCCTTTCTCGTTCCTTAACTGGCCTTTCTTGCCAGCTCAGTAGGCCGTCGGAGCTTACAGGATGATGACCCTTATCGCTTCGGTAAGTACAACACTTTCGTAGATATTTACCTACTGTACGTCGAAAAGACGTATGGTTATCTTTAGAGTCAGTTATTTGTCTTGTGGGAATATATGTAATTGCGACTTTTTGGAGAATATTGCACATATTTTTAATTAGTACTTTTACTTATAATAGGCCACGATCAGGAGAATATAATGACGTCAAAAAATCATAAAGATGATGCAAAAATCAGTTGGCTGTTGAATGGAACGAGCGATGAAGAAATTTAGGGGGTCAGACTGTGAATCCGAAGATAGTTTACTAGAAGATGAAGTATAGAGTGATGCTGAAGACCATGAGGTGACTGTTTCTGAAGATGCGTCTGAATAACCTTGAAATTCTTGAGATTGCTTCGCCAAGTATGACGAGTTCTACTATTATGCCACTGCATAAACTCTCAGAGGCAAAAACAATAATCGCTGAACGGCTACTAAAGGCAGAACTGATAACAAGCAGAGTGTAATCTGCCGCTGTCCACTGGGACGTAGATATTTTATATAAAAAAACTCAGCAGAAGTTTGATAACCGCATGAATGAAGACGAGGCAGCAAATGGCCACCTTGGCCACCCATATAAAGGAAAAAAAATGTAGTATGTTACCAAACTTCAGAATCAGAAGTCCTTATTTTGATTCTTTTTTTTCAAAAAAAATTGATAAATAATAATGATTTTTTATTTACTCGGCACACAACTACATACATTATCACACAGTGCACGTCGATTCGACGTATGGTTATCTTTAACGTATAGTGAAATATGGTTATCTATCTAGAGTTAAAGTTTCAGACGATTATTATACATATATATATATATTATAATCGTTTATATTACAGGAACAGAAGAACAGGTAAAAACTTCCTGGTTTACCCACAGCTTACCCATTCAGTCGTCATTAAGGTTATCGGCCAATATGTCATTATATGACATACAATGAAATCCTAAAATTCATTTTAAAAGTAATATTTTAAAATAATGTTTTTTCAAAAGCAATAAAGTGCGCAGCAACTGAAATCTATCATATATTTTTATCACTCTCACTTGTGTGACAAAGTAAGTGTCCCTAAAACCTTTACCGATACACATACTGCCAAATAAATCATATATGCTTACGAGTAAAGACTTTATTTTTATTTAAAAATAATAATAAGATAAATAGGTGTAAATAAATGAGTGATACTTTTACATTAAATAAAATAAATACAAAAATATCATAAAACAAATAAAAAATAACCAAACAAAACAACAAGCCGCAATTTCGAAACTTTTTGATGTAATCGTCTGTCAACCGATCGCAGAACATTCTGATCGGAAACGTTGGTAATGTTCAAAATGTCGAAACTCATTAACGTTGTTATTTCATATTGAACGAAACCAAATTACAATCTCGGCCGAACGCGAACAAAAAATATCCTCCGTTTTAACACAAAACAGTATACATGGGAGTAAAACTGTGTGGCTGGAAACAATCAACATTTAATTAATTTTACTCAATACGGCGTTGCTTCAAAAACCGAAGCGGAAAGGCCCTAGAGGTTTCCTTTATTATCTTTACATAGTTAGGGAATTAAACTCCTGTTGGAATTTTAATGGCTCAGTGTACCCTTTGGGAGTGGTGAAAGAAGCAACTCTGATTTAATCTCTTGGAGAGAATCTATTCATGGTTTACAAGTTTATTTAGGTATTTTTTTTTGTTTTTACATTAAAAAATCAAGTAATAAGCTTACATTATATAATACGAATGGTCTATCGGTTCATAAACGACGAAGGTATCCGTAAACTAACATAAAAAAAGAATATACTCGGTCGAATTGAGTAAACTCATTTTTTGATGTTGGTTAAAAAATAGAAGTATTTTGCACATCTGTTTTGGAATCAGGGCACTGTAGCTAGTGAATTTACCGGGAATAAAGACTTAACATCTGTTGTCTCGATTGTCAGGCGTAGTGTGGCGTTGAAAAATAACTGTCTATCAGTCGCTGGTCTCCATCAAAGCCGCTCTGTCATGGTCAGATGTATCACTTACTATCAGGTGAGCGTCCTGACCGTCTTGTTGTTAACATAAAAAATGAATGGATAAGTTTTTATAAACCCTAAAGTAATTTTTAGACGTTTATGTATTTCAAACGTTCAGGAAAGTAGTAAAATAAAGTTCTGTAGTACCATAAATGCTTGATTTGGATTTTCCAAACTCCAAAAGCTCACAAACCATAAACATTTTACGACGCAAATCGTGTCGCAAATGCAATTATTATTTCGTCAAATTGTTAAGGTATATTACATGGATATAAATGTACTTATTTTCACCTTAGTTAATAGCATGAGCCTCGATAGTGTAGTAAATAAGCTTGCCCGTAGTCAAGGTGGACGTTCATATTTTTTTTAATTGCTATTTGTGGGCCTAATCTGGATAAATAGATTTTGACTTGACTTTGAATAAATCTCAAATCTAAAAAAAGTTGACCCTTTTAAAAACCAAAGCGTTTTCGTATAATGTAACCACATTCCAACATCATACACATGCATAGGGCAGATTTTAAACGCAAGCGAAATTCCGCTTAAAATATCCTCCCACATTAAAAACACGCATAGGATTCTGAGATTCCTCTTTTAATGAAACCGCGTTTTCACGCTTGTAATTATTTTTTATGCGTTGCATTTAAATATAAATTTATATTTTACTTTATGCGTCGTATGTTTATAATTTGATATGATTTCACTACTAATGCTATATGACCATCACTTAAAGCTTTTAAAAATGTGTGAAATATTACCAAGCGTCGGTGGCTCATTGGTGTGGACTATTGCCTTCGGATCTGGAGGGTGCAGGTTCAAATCCCGCCACGTACTGCACGTATTTCCAAAATTATATATACGTTTATTCGACTCTCTAACGGTAAAGGAATACATCTTGAGGAACCCTGCGCACGCCTATGAATTGATTCAAAGGTTGTGCGTGAAGTTGGGCCCGCATGGACTAGTGCCTATGACCCTTTACGGGTAGGCTCGTGGCTCTCGGTGGTAACGAATAATGAGCTGAGATGATGATAGTGGTCACCAAACACTCTTCCGCGGGGGCCGTAAAAGGCAATTGAGTGATAACTATTTAAGCATGGAATACTTCCCAGCAATCTCATCAAACGAAGCCTTGAAAGGTACTGCTATGTCTGAATCTTAATTGATGTAATGGCAAAACCATTCACCGTGGGTGTTAAAGTAAGTTCTGCAGTAGACTGTCTCTGACTGTGAAAGTAAGAAAGCATTCAACATAAAACTATTTAACGTTACATGTATAATATCGACAAAATCGGATGCAGTTTTTCATAATATTAATTGCAGTGCATTTTTGCTATTTTTACTATCTAAATTATATTTTCCTTCTATTTCCTCTCCTTTTCATTCCTTATTCCTATCACACCCAGTATAAAAGATATATATATATATACACAGTGGCATGCACTCAGGGTTATGACCTGTGCGTGTATACATAAAGTCAAAAAATATTTGGTTTTTAACTGAGTAGATAAAAATAATAGACAAGTTTTAGGTTATATCACTGACCAAAACAAATTTCAAGTTCAAGTTCCATGACAGCTATGAGCTAGAATGAACACGTGTACAAGATATGAAATACTAGAGAAACAAAATAACACGCGTCCGAACATCGATGTAAAATCAATAAGCGAGAAAGCCACTAATATTCCTCTGAGAAGTGGTAAGTATACCTCAGGGCTACCTGACTCACCTCCAAAGTGGGGTATTATTGGTAAAATAGCTCTTTTATATTCCCAGTTTTCCACCGAACTAATGGCAAATTAGATATTAATTCAAAAATATAGCCATTACTAAGCATTTTGTTCGATTTTATTTGAATATGGCTTTAGGGGAATGTACTTTTCTTAAAAACATATCCACTGACAAATATACAGCGCCATCTGACCAAACTAAGCATTTAGCGTATAATATGTGTACTAAACAAGGGATAAACATCTTTAATATATATTTTTTAAATTCATACTATTATGAAAAATGAAAAAATGATTATTTAAATTCACAATAATAAATTTTGCTGTCAGTGATTGAGACCGTATACGCATATACTTGTATCAGGCGGTTCCGCTCTTCATATAACATGGTAAGTATTGTACATTATATTAAAATAATTTTATTTAAAAACGACAAATTAATAACATCCACTACTTATTTAAATAACATACATAGTAAACACCCAGACCAATACAAACATATACGTTCATGCGCACAAATATTTGTACTGCCTGAACCCTTGGTATAGGAGCCAAAGTCTCAACCAATTACGCCACTATAGGTCGTCAAACTTTGCAGTGACCTACCGTCTAGCCCGCAAGGGGTTTTCGTGTGATTATGTTTAATTGAGAACTGAAATAACTACGTGGCTGGACGACATTACCCTGGACTTAACGTTGTCTGGCTTAAGTGAGTAGAACTTGTGCATTTAAAATGAAACTACTGCGACACGAAGTTCGTATTTTATGTGAAGCATTATTTAATGCCATATGTAAAAAAAATGCTGTTATTCAAAATTAGATCTCCGGAGGTGTTTTATCTACAGATAAAACACCATACTAATATTATAAAGCTAATGGTCCAATTAAAATATTTCAGATTTTTTATATGACAAAGTGAAAACGACGGTCAGGACTCTCACCTCATGGTAAATACGCCTTACCATAACAAAGCGGCATTGAGGGAGACCAAAACCTGAGATATATTATTCTTCATCAATGCCGCACTGCGCCAGTTACCTGAGACAACAGATGTTAGGTCTCTTATACCCATTTATCTCACTAGCTACATTCCTCATCAGTGTTTGCTTATTTATCGAGGAAGGCTAAAGGCTATAATTATATCATCACGCTAAGACTAATAGGAGCGGAGCAATTAGGAAGAATGTTTCAAAATCGAGAGACATCTTTCGTACTGAGAAATTTCGCTTCGTGCACTGTGTAAATGGTGAAAGTTTCGCAAAAGTCATGTAGGATAGCAAATTATTGTCTATTCGTAAGGTTAGCTCACTTTTACGTCTTATGGTGTCATTGGCTTTCAAAGGTTTAATGCGAGTATCACTTACTAGGTGTATCGCTTGCTTGCTCCTATAGTAATGTATTATTAATACTAGCGTCTTGTACTGTCTAATTAAATTGATTGTTGCTAATTTACGGCCATTTTTTGGGTTCAGTAGCCAAATGGATAAAAACTGAACCCTTATTTCACCTTGTCTGTTGGTTAAAACTTTGTAAGTATACAGTGGATACTTATTTATTAATCTACACGTATTCTGAACTCCTGTAAAGCTTTAACAAGCAACTTTGAAATAAAAAAAAATTGGGAACCCCATACATACCGATGTATGTATGGGGGTTCCCAATTTTTTTTTTATTAACTTACACGTAGGTCTTGGACAATGATATTGATGTTTCTTTTTTTGATAAATTGAATAGTTTGCGCGAGAGATACTTTCTAAAAAAAACCCAGCCCCCCTCTCTAACTTCTTGAATATAGGATGAATAAAAATAAAAAAAAATACATGGTGTATAGAACTTTGAAATCTAACAACGAAATTTTGTTTGAACGATTTCTAGTTTGTTTATATGTCATAAACGTTGAACCACTATTTCCTCAAAATAAAGCTGTAGTATGTGCATGAGTAATAAAAATATATTTTATATTATGTAACATAATGCTGAAACACCCTTCACGGGTGAGTCCGACTCGCATTTGGCCAGTTTTATTTTTTTACTTAATTTTAAGCACAATGTCAATGTTCATCGAATAAAATGATGTAACAAAAAATATGCTGCTCTTTGTAGACTCTTTTACTCGTTCAATACACACGTCCTTTTATATTTTTATACAATAAATATTCTGTCACTCCTTTGTCTCCGAGACCCGAAGATTCCACATAGCCCTTCCTCCGTATATTCGGATCACAGTGAATTTAGTCTTCCGAGTACACTTCACGCGCTCCTTCCTTTTCCTATATTTTTACTCATTTCCCAATCGTCAAGTAGCTACTTGATAGCTTGAGCGATAAGATAAGAGCAAGTAACACGTTGTATATTACTTTGTTTCTACGCACCCTTTCCCTTTTAAATATAATTCGATAGGATCCAATGCCTATTAAGGGCCGATTTGGTCCCTGTATGACAAGGTTTATCAGAGCAGAAGACGTTTAACGTAATGTATTTAGATGGTTGTTTATAAATGTTGAGGACAAAATAAAGAAAGCTTTTATACTCTTACTTCTTTTAACGTTTCATTATACTTCTTTCGATTCTGTGGTTTAGTAATATGAGCGATGAGGATAGACCACTCCGTAATCCAGTGGTCGTGTATTTGTATCCGGTGGGAAGACCGCATAGTAAAATGTCACTGCGATTTTTTCCCGATAGGGTATTGAGCTGTAATAACTAATATATGTAGATATAATTGAAATTAATCATCTCTAATATTAATTACGATCTCCTTGGCGGTAATTTGTCTCTTAGACACAATTTACGTCAATCGGTAACAAGCGGTACGCATAAATGCAGCTAACAATGATTAAGTGAATTGAGCAAACGGTCGCAGCTTGATTCGGAGGTACGAATACTACAAAAATCACACACACATAGTGATTTTATATGGTTGTTTCTAATTTCATTTGAAATTGTCTGTCTGAATTAAAAAATCATTTAAGAAAGATGGTTTTCTTTTATCAGTTGACGTAAATCGATCATGATCGCTGCAACGCTGTACACAAACCGACACCGTAACACCAAGTTTATTCTAATTATTAGCAGTCTGAAAATATCTTACTTGTTTCATCAAAAGGTGATCGTTCACTTCTCGGCTAAAACCTCATCAGCTAATCGTACTATGCTTACTCAAAAAGTATGAACACATTTTGTTCGTAAATATATCGGTATTTCAAGAGAAAATAATATTGCTGTTTTGAATTGCTATGTAAATGTTCAAGTAAACTAAGGAAAAAAGCTTGTTCTGGTATTTTAGGAATATTGTATAGAGTCTGATGAAACATATGGATACGATTATTTACCGAGAGAACTTCACATTGAGTCAAGCCAGCCTACTAACCAAACTCTACAAAAGTACACATGGATAGTCGATGATTACAAAAGTATGTACAAGCTTTGAGCGACGCTGTATTGATACGTTTTAGAAACACACGACACACTTCATCTAATGAAGGTTTAGCACGAGCCATCTAAACCGAGATTTGCCTTACAACAGCGCAATAAGACGAAATCCGACGAAGCGGGTTTAACTACGCGGCGTTTATTTGCAAAATAATTTAAATGTCGACATAAGGATTTACCGTCCCAAGAACGGATTCGTTTAAACTTAATCTCGAGAGTTTCTCATTTAAGTATGATTGCTGGATTTTGAAAAGATATATTTTTTCTGTGAGATATTTTATCGATTCGAGTCTGCGCCATTGGAACGTTAATACCTAGCTGTATTGGCTTTGTTAATGTAATGACGGCCAAGATAAAAAAGCGAGCTTTTAATGGGAGCAACCTTAAACCCGCATAGCTGTTAATGCTGTGTAAAAGGTCTTCAGTTTGTTTAATATACTCATATAAACCTTCATAGTTATTTTAAATGCACAGAACTTTACTTTGAAAACGATGTCCTTTTTTGTATTATATTTTTGTTATAATAAATTGATTTGTTATAACAAATGAAACTTTGTTTTATTTTTGTATTTTGTGATTGTGGCGTAGGTGGACATGGCCAAACTGCAAGCGCGTTAATGATTGAAAAGTAAGACAACTCTCGCCATTTACGTATATCGCATAGATGACTGAGAAATGACGCATTGAGCCTTGTGTGTGATAAGTGCAACAGTAGAATAGACTTTGCCTGCAATAAAATAGAGATTATATTGAAACTTGTGTTTTGTTTGATTACTATGGGAAATGAAAAATGCCCAGGCCACATCCCTCCGTTATATACCTACATGGATTTATATTTTTATATGTTATAAGTGTACAGGACGCTCACCTGATGGGAAGTGACACGCCTGACCATGACAGAGCGGCATTGCAGGAGACTAACTGATAGAAGACAGTTATTATTCTCAGTCAATGCCGCACTGCGTCCGACAACAGAGACAACAGATGTTTGGTATCTTATACCCGGTAATTTCACTAGTTACAGTTCCCTTATTCCGAAACACAAAAGTGCATAACACTCCTGTTTCACTGGACGAAATCTGGTACTGCGGTGGTACCTACCTAGACGACTTAGTATGGAGTCTACCACCAATATTATTATATGTTTGAACTCTTGCAAAATATTTATCCAAAAACCACAGAATAGTGGTCATTGCATTACATAAGTAAGGAGAGACAGCGATAAGCCACCAGTAAACCTGAACAGACGGCGCAATTAATGTGAGTACCATTCACTATTACGTAAATGCGATCGGGCATGCGTTGCAGAAAGAGCTAATTTGAACACTGGAGTTTTCATTGAGGCCATTAGTACTATAAGCGTTGACATCCCAATTGAGGAGCAGGATTATTTGAAGATTTGACATTTGGTCAATAAGTGCGCGCTGAAATGAAAACCGGTCCCGTCCAAAAGGTCTGATGGAGCCAAAACGTGTTAGATTGGAGACCTCGTTTGGGCAATCGTAGTTTGGGCCGCAGGATGGGCCAAGGTCTTTGTTTGATCAAGTTTGAAGTCATTCTAAAGTTAATTTATATACCAAATAACTAATAAATGAGATATAATATAAGACTCGAACTGTCGCTAATAAAAAAAATACGTAAAACCAGTGACATTTACTTTAAAAATATGAATGCGTTTCGTAAAAACCCGTAAAGGGTACAATGCAGTGTGCGTGTGATGTTGTATAATGTTGGAAAACCAATAAAATAGAACAAAAATATGAATTTAGTTTGAAAATCATTTGCTATTTAAGTAAATTTTGCAAATTATTATTGTTTAATAATTTCATAATCCGGTGTCTTATAGATCCAATGCAGTCCTCAACTACTTGTATCCATCTCTTATAAACCATCGTTATGAAGCGGCCGCTCCGTCTTTCCGCTAGATATTCAAGGTATCCTATGTTTATCTATGTAATATCAACAGGCCAAACCACTGAAGCGCTTTTTTTCAAAGCANATGTTTAATTGAGAACTGAAATAATACGTGGCTGACGACGATTACCTGGACTAACGTTGTCTGGCTTAAGTGAGTAGAACTTGTGCATTTAAAATGAAACTACTGCGACACGAAGTTCGTATTTTATGTGAGGCATTATTTAATGCCATATGTAAAAAAAATGCTGTTATTCATAATTAGATCTCCGGAGGTGTTTTATCTACAGATAAAACACCATACTAATATTGTAAAGCTAATGGTCCAATTAAAATATTTCAGATTTTTTTATGTCACAAAGTGAAAACGACGGTCAGGACTCTCACCTCATGGTAAATACGCCTGACCATAACAAAGCGGCATTGAGGGTGACCAAAACCTGAGATATATATTATTCTTCATCAATACCGCACTCCGCCAGTTACCTGAGACAACAGATGTTAGGTCTCTTATACCCAGTAATTTCACTAGCTACAGTGCCCTCATCAGTGTTTGCTTATTTATCGAGGAAGGCTATAGGCTATAATTATATCATCACGCTAAGACTAATAGGAGCGGACCAGTTAGGAAGAATGTTTCAAAATCGAGAGACATCTTTCGAACTGAGAAATTTCGCTTCGTGCACTGTGTAAATGGTGAAAGTTTCGCAAAAGTCATGTAGGATAGCAATTATTATGTCTATTCGTAAGGTTAGCTCACTTTTACGTCTTATGGTGTCATTGGCTTTCAAAGGTTTAATGCCAGTATCACTTACTAGGTGTATCGCTTGCTTGCTCCTATAGTAATGTATTATTAATACTAGCGTCTTGTACTGTCTAATTAAATTGATTGTTGCTAATTTACGGCCATTTTTTGGGTTCAGTAGCCAAATGGATAAAAACTGAACCCTTATTTCACCTTGTCTGTTGGTTAAAACTTTGTAAGTATACAGTGGATACTTATATTTATTAATCTACACGTATTCTGAACTCCTGTAAAGCTTTAACAAGTAACTTTGAAATAAAAAAAAATTGGGAACCCCATACATACCGATGTATGTATGGGGGTTCCCAATTTTTTTTTTATTAACTTACACGTAGGTCTTGGACAATGATATTGATGTTTCTTTTTTTGATAAATTGAATAGTTTGCGCGAGAGATACTTTCTAAAAAAAACCCAGCCCCCCTCTCTAACTTCTTGAATATAGGATGAATAAAAATAAAAAAAAATACATGGTGTATAGAACTTTGAAATCTAACAACGAAATTTTGTTTGAACGATTTCTAGTTTGTTTATATGTCATAAACGTTGAACCACTATTTCCTCAAAATAAAGCTGTAGTATGTGCATGAGTAATAAAAATATATTTTATATTATGTAACATAATGCTGAAAAACCCTTCACGGGGTGAGTCCGACTCGCACTTGGCCAGTTTTATTTTTGTACTTAATTTTAAGCACAATGTAAATTTTCATCGAATAAAATGATGTAACAAAAAATATGCTGCTCTATGTAGACTGTTTTACTCGTTCAATACACACGTCCTTTTATATTTGTATATAATAAATATTCTGTCACTCCTTTGTCTCCGAGACCCGAAGATTCCACATAGCCCTTCCTCCGTATATTCGGATCACAGTGAATTTAGTCTTCCAAGAACACTTCACGCCCTCCATCCTTTTCCTATATTTTTACTCATTTCCCAATCGTCAAGTAGCTACTTGATAGCTTGAGCGATAAGATAAGAGCAAGTAACACGTTGTATATTACTTTGTTTCTACGCACCCTTTCCCTTTTAAATATAATTCGATAGGATCCAATGCCTATTAAGGGCCGATTTGGTCCCTGTATAAAAGGTTTATCAGAGCAGAAGCCGTTTAACGTAATGTATTTAGATGGTTGTTTATAAATGTTGAGGACAAAATAAAGAAAGCTTTTATACTCTTACTTCTTTCAACGTTTCATTATACTTCTTTCGATTCTGTGGTTTAGTAATATGAGCGATGAGGATAGACCACTCCGTAATCCAGTGGTCGTGTATTTGTATCCGGTGGGAAGACCGCATAGTAAAATGTCACTGCGATTTTTCCCGATAGGGTATTGAGCTGTAATAACTAATATATGTAGATATAATTGAAATTAATCATCTCTAATATTAATTACGATCTCCTTGGCGGTAATTTGTCTCTTAGACACAATTTACGTCAATCGGTAACAAGCGGTACGCATAAATGCAGCTAACAATGATTAAGTGAATTGAGCAAACGGTCGCAGCTTGATTCGGAGGTACGAATACTACAAAAATCACACACACATAGTGATTTTATATGGTTGTTTCTAATTTCATTTGAAATTGTCTGTCTGAATTAAAAAATCATTTAAGAAAGATGGTTTTCTTTTATCAGTTGACGTAAATCGATCATGATCGCTGCAACGCTGTACACAAACCGACACCGTAACACCAAGTTTATTCTAATTATTAGCAGTCTGAAAATATCTTACTTGTTTCATCAAAAGGTGATCGTTCACTTCTCGGCTAAAACCTCATCAGCTAATCGTACTATGCTTACTCAAAAAGTATGAACACATTTTGTTCGTAAATATATCGGTATTTCAAGAGAAAATAATATTGCTGTTTTGAATTGCTATGTAAATGTTCAAGTAAACTAAGGAAAAAAGCTTGTTCTGGTATTTTAGGAATATTGTATAGAGTCTGATGAAACATATGGATACGATTATTTACCGAGAGAACTTCACATTGAGTCAAGCCAGCCTACTAACCAAACTCTACAAAAGTACACATGGATAGTCGATGATTACAAAAGTATGTACAAGCTTTGAGCGACGCTGTATTGATACGTTTTAGAAACACACGACACACTTCATCTAATGAAGGTTTGGCACGAGCCATCTAAACCGAGATTTGCCTTACAACAGCGCAATAAGACGAAATCCGACGAAGCGGGTTTAACTACGCGGCGTTTATTTGCAAAATAATTTAAATGTCGACATAAGGATTTACCGTCCCAAGAACGGATTCGTTTAAACTTAATCTCGAGAGTTTCTCATTTAAGTATGATTGCTGGATTTTGAAAAGATATATTTTTTCTGTGAGATATTTTATCGATTCGAGTCTGCGCCATTGGAACGTTAATACCTAGCTGTATTGGCTTTGTTAATGTAATGACGGCCAAGATAAAAAAGCGAGCTTTTAATGGGAGCAACCTTAAACCCGCATAGCTGTTAATGCTGTGTAAAAGGTCTTCAGTTTGTTTAATATACTCATATAAACCTTCATAGTTATTTTAAATGCACAGAACTTTACTTTGAAAACGATGTCCTTTTTTGTATTATGTTTTTGTTATAATAAATTGATTTGTTATAACAAATGAAACTTTGTTTTATTTTTGTATTTTGTGATTGTGGCGTAGGTGGACATGGCCAAACTGCAAGCGCGTTAATGATTGAAAAAGTAAGACAACTCTCGCCATTTACGTATATCGCATAGATGACTGAGAAATGACACATTGAGCCTCTTGTGTGTGATAAGTGCTACTGTAGAATAGACTTTGCCTGCAATAAAATAGAGATTATATTGAAACTTGTGTTTTGTTTGATTTACTATGGGAAATGAAAAATGCCCAGGCCACATCCCTCCGTTATATACCTACATGGATTTATATTTTTTTATATGTTATAAGTGTACAGGACGCTCACCTGATGGGAAGTGACACGCCTGACCATGACAGAGCGGCATTGCAGGAGACTAACTGATAGAAGACTTATTATTCTCAGTCAATGCCGCACTGCGTCCGACAACAGAGACAACAGATGTTTGGTATCTTATACCCGGTAATTTCACTAGTTACAGTTCCCTTATTCCGAAACACAAAAGTGCATAACACTCCTGTTTCACTGGACGAAATCTGGTACTGCGGTGGTACCTACCTAGACGACTTAGTATGGAGTCTACCACCAATATTATTATATGTTTGAACTCTTGCAAAATATTTATCCAAAAACCACAGAATAGTGGTCATTGCATTACATAAGTAAGGAGAGACAGCGATAAGCCACAGTAAACCTGAACAGACGGCGCAATTCATGTGAGTACCATTCACTATTACGTAAATGCGATCGGGCATGCGTTGCAGAAAGAGCTAATTTGAACACTGGAGTTTTCATTGAGGCCATTAGTACTATAAGCGTTGACATCCCAATTGAGGAGCAGGATTATTTGAAGATTTGACATTTGGTCAATAAGTGCGCGCTGAAATGAAAACCGGTCCCGTCCAAAAGGTCTGATGGAGCCAAAACGTGTTAGATTGGAGACCTCGTTTGGGCAATCGTAGTTTGGGCCGCAGGATGGGCCAAGGTCTTTGTTTGATCAAGTTTGAAGTCATTCTAAAGTTAATTTATATACCAAATAACTAATAAATGAGATATAATATAAGACTCGAACTGTCGCTAATAAAAAAAATACGTAAAACCAGTGACATTTACTTTAAAAATATGAATGCGTTTCGTAAAAACCCGTAAAGGGTACAATGCAGTGTGCGTGTGATGTTGTATAATGTTGGAAAACCAATAAAATAGAACAAAAATATGAATTTAGTTTGAAAATCATTTGCTATTTAAGTAAATTTTGCAAATTATTATTGTTTAATAATTTCATAATCCGGTGTCTTATAGATCCAATGCAGTCCTCAACTACTTGTATCCATCTCTTATAAACCATCGTTATGAAGCGGCCGCTCCGTCTTTCCGCTAGATATTCAAGGTATCCTATGTTTATCTATGTAATATCAACAGGCCAAACCACTGAAGCGCTTTTTTTCAAAGCATCAAAACTCATATTTTTAGTTTAGTATTTTAATCGTTTCTTATTATATTTTTGTATATTTTTGACGTTCATAAGTGCTTTTTGTAAGCCTAATTTGAAATAAATGTTTTTGACTTTGACTTTGACTTTATCCACTAAAGTTTTGCGATGAAAATTTTACCTCTATTGTTCATAAAACAAACTTAATGAAAATACGAGGACACAACCATCTTCTCTTATAGTGCAAGTGATTCTTCCAGGAATTGACTATAAAATCCTATAGTGAATAATATGCCTAATCCCAGATCAGGCGACAGGAGTCAAGTGCGCTGTTATTTTATGCGATAAACATTGCGTTACCTACACGCAATGTAATTAGCGCACATCATTTAATATCAGGTAATATAAGTTGTACGCAGCGTGAGATGCAAAACATCAAATGCACATATTATATGTCAAACAATGGTTTGTAATATTACGCGATATGAACTAATGTGGGTTAATCGTTATTGTTTTATAACTATCTGTTTACATTAAGTTTTGATTCGTTTTGCACTAGCCCGCTTACTAAACATTTTTCTTCCATCCAAAGTTTGCTTGGCAGAAATTGCTACCTTAGCACTAAGGCCGCCTACTTTTACTTGTCTTTTATTGTTACTAGTTGTGTTGTATGTTTTTCTTCTTGTTGTGTGTGCAATAAAGAATGTTTATCCTATCTTAATCACATTCCGTGTATAGCAACGTTTGTCGAATAAAACAGTCGCGCGCTTAAGTAAGACAGAAGCAAGTTAGTCGCATTATCAAATCGATCGATCCGATTCAATTAGTCAACAATACAAAGCGTTCAATAAGAATTAATGATACCAGTTGTGCCGGTTTGCGGGTGTTTCCAGCATCGATAGCCAGCCTTTTATCTGGGTTTATCGTTTTGTGTTTTCGATAATTGTCGCGTTCATTTTAATGGCTCGATGGATGTTTGGTTAAATTAATGTGTCAATGTCGTCTAAAGCTTTAGACCCTTTCAGTAGCCATTGATCATGGTCTATCTAGTGGAATAAATTAGGCAACACTGAATTAATAATCGGGAGTTTAATTTTGTTATTGAAGTTGCTAAGCCTGTTGAGAGTGATTACGGTTTAATATTTTGTATAGCGTTGATGGCTTATTAGTGCGGACTGTTGGCTTCCGATCTGGAGGGTACAGGTTCATATCCCGCCATGTAAAGAGAACAAATTTATTGGCCACAAATTACAATGCATTTAAACGTAACAAATTAAGGAAAGACAATGAACACAGAAAGAAAAGTTAATAATAACTTACAATCTAGTGGCCAATCAGGTAATAATAAAAGCTATGATATAAAATATTCTACGAGATTGGTTGGAACACAAGAGTTTGACCCCAGTGTCTTTTAAACTGCATGGGGATCGAATCTAAAACCTATAGTTCAATTTTTATGACGACCCCTTTGGTGTAACGGTTGAGACATCGGCTACTACACTAAGGGTTCTGAGTTCGATCCCCAGGCAGAATAAACTTTTATGTGCATGAACATGTCTGTTTGTATTAGTCTGAGTGATTTCTATGTATGTTCATCCGTTGTTTAGAACCCATTTTTAAGGCTAATTCTTAGTTTGGGACTAGATGGCGCTCTGTGAATGGCAGTGTTCATTTATTTAATAGCAATGAATTCATTTTTAAAATATCAACCTTTATTGTATATTGTATTACCTATTTTTAGAAGTATAATAATATGAATGTTGTTTCGAGTATTAAATTAACTTATTCATGCCCCTGGCTGATTGAGAACTCAAGTTATATTTAGAAAACATCGCCAACTCACCCCAGCAGAGAATAAGCGATCGTATTGGCCCTCTTATTTATATCGTAAGCTTCTATGTACAGCTATGTTAATACATAACGTAATCGTTACGGAAAAATCCAGAGCTGAAACCTCATATATTTTAGCCTTTGATAATAAAATATATAATAAATAAATAAAAAACTATTGGGATTAATTGACGCAACAATTTTATATAGAAAACTATATAAATATAAAATAATATGTATTTATACCTACAAATTGCATATCACGATATTTTTTGTTTCCATAAAATCAATCAAAACTCAGCCAAAATCATATATAATTTAATTTATTATCGATGTATGATTATCACACAAAAAGCAATTGATAAAATATACAGAAAAAATATTTTTAATGACATCTATCTACGTCATATCAATTCAAGTGCGCATTTATGATTCTGACATCAATGTCGAGGTAGAATTCAAGTAATCACATACGCATTTCCAATCAAATCATTTATATCAAGTCTGACACGTTTCTAAAGTTTCCCGACGCACTGGCAGTAAACCTCGGGGCTCAGTACCTTATCTCGACCAGTGCCGACTCAGCATGGCATTCAATCGAATCTCGCTTGCTCCGAACCGCAAATCACTTCGACACGCTGACGCTGCTTAAGTAAATTCTACATGCGTATCTGGCTTTACATTGGATTAGTAAGCCGGTATATACTGGCCAGTTGACACTTAGATAAATAATTAAGGATAATCTTGGGGTTTAGTTATATGTTGACGAAAAGTATTTACAATTTCCTTCTCCTTCCTTCTTTTCAAAGATGATTTGAATTTCATTTTGAGACTGAGAGGTCCTATGTGTAATCTAAGACTTTAGATAAATAATAAACACTAAATGCACAATATCACTCAAAAAGTGTCCGTGGCAGAATTTCATTCGAATTTAACATTTCAAAATGACATAGCAGTGTGCTCGTGCTTTTGTACTATTTTAATGACGCATTAAGGTCGAAATTTAAATGAATCATTTTATTTATAGATATGTACACACAATTGTATGTTTAGTGTAGCTCAAACTTTTTTGTTGACATTCCATTGTGATTGTGCATCTAAATAGTTAATTGTTTATCTTAGAGCTAAGAATGCTGAATTTTAATGTGCTGTCATTTTACTTTGACTTCACTTGTTTATTATAGACGAAGCTGTTTCCTTAAGTGACGAATTATTAGACACGTAAAATCAACAATTTACCCTCCTAGAAGTATCTTTTGAAATCGTAGCCACACAATAAAAGTAATGAAAAACATACAGCGAAACCTCAAAACAACACATGTCACATATATCACAAACAGAGAAATATTTCCCTTGAACTTACAAAACAAGAACGATAACAAATGTTTACTTTCAATCTACTGCTCGACTGCGCGGCACGCCGAAGTTCCCGAGCAATATTTACCGACTAATACCGCCATAAACAATCGCAGTATCATATAGATTTTTCAATTTGACCACAGAAAAACGTCTTAACGTCCCACCACTAAAATGTTATGTTCCGCTACCGTATATTATCTGTGTCAATAAATTCAAAAATCGGTGCGGGCGAAACGGTCGCAAGGTTTGTAAACATTGGTTTCGTCCACTTTGCTGGTGCATCGGAACTTTGCTTTTGGAATGCAATTTCCTTTGGATTCAATTACGTACATACCGGATCGACGTTGGTACGTCGCATTACGGCGGCATTTGCATCGATATCGCCCTTGTTACACGGCGTAACGGCCAGATGAACTTTGATTGTGATATCGAACGCCAGTTTGTGAGGCACTTTGATTAAACTATTGCTATGGTGTGTTTATGTTTTTATATATGTAATTGGTATTTTTATAGTTTTTTGTCAACATCGTAACTATTTATTTTGGATTTTAGGTATATTGTATACCTTAAAGCAGAATTGTTATTAAAAATAATTATTAAATAGAACTAGACTTTTGTAAAAAATATTATCCGGAACAAACAGACAGACAGACAAAAAAAAGAAAAGAATTTTTGTGTATGTACCGTATATATAATTTAATATGCAAGAAAAAAAGTTATTTCAACATTGCAACCATACACTTCAATTTTATATGTATAGATACCTATCGTGCATTACTTCAAAACTGTCTACGTTCGAGTATATCACGGTCTCAGAATTAAACCCTTCAAGCATTAATTTAGCCACGTTGGTTGGTCATTCCGGTTGAGAATCATGGCATCACGTAGCTGCATCGTTGATCAACCGGGGATTATGTAGCTCGCGTAGACTGCGGGCATAGTAGTCAGAAGATATTGGAGCGTTTGTGGACGTACTCTTACTTGAAGTAAAATATTCGGTTTATCTTCACTGCCGACAAAATCTGGTGGTTTGAGTTCAGAGTTCCAAAAATTAATATATATTAATTTAGTCATCATCATCATTTCCTTAAACGTAACCAACGACGGGCATGAGCCGTAAAGGGTGTATAGGCCTTAGTCGTCCACGCGGGCCTTGTGCGTGTCGGCCGACTTTACGAACAACCTTTAAATCTCTTTGCAGGCGTGCGCAGGTTTTCTCACTCTGTATTCCTTCAGCGTAAGAGCGTTGGATAACGTACATATAATTTTGGAAATTCGAAATCACATTGGTACGTGGCGGAATCTGAACCTCAACCCGGTAGGAGGGCAACAGTCCACACCATTGAGCCAGCGACGCTCAATGGTGTGCTCAATGGTGTCGACGTTCTTATTTAGTATTAAGAAACAACCCAGTTAAACCATTAAATTATGTAATAGGAGGTTCCCATCTTCCATTAATTACATGTTTTTGTGAGTAGACAGATATTATGAATGTTTGATACTATAGAGTTTTGATCGCAGCTTTAGCTGACCCCTAAGTATATATATATTTTAAGTTCAAAGCCATATAGCGGTTCACAGAATACATTTACTTAAAAAGATCGAATAGTGCAGTGCTTATAGATTCGGAGAAAAAAGGGTGTGACATACGGTCGTACAGACAGACAGACAGACTTGACGAATCTATAAGGGTTCCGGTTTTTACTATTTGACTAAGGAACCATAAAAATTGCAAGAATAAGGTCTTTTCAAATGACAGAGCACTGCTATTTTGACTTCTTGAATATTCATTGGTCCCTATAATTGGGTTTCATTACCACCCTTTCCAATTGTGGGTCACTGATTCCACTTAACTCTTTATTATACCCGTTAATCAGGATTATATGCAAAGGAATGCGTTTTGTACCGACTTCAAAAAATGAGGTAACTAACTTTGACCGTATGTAAGCTTGTAACCAGACATAATATGTTGGTACATAAGTATCAGAAGGAAATATTTTGAGTGATTGTCGAATCTAAAAATATCTTAGTTGATTGCCTGATACCTAGTGCATAGTTAACTAGAATCTGTGTGTTGATGCAACAAACCACGAAACCTCTAAGCAAAGTTCATATAAGTAACAATAATTATGAACCTATTGTACTATCTATTGACTTTGAAAATAATAGTGATCAAGATAACTTTTCTCCATTGTTGAATTGTAAAAATAAACAAAAATTTTGGTTACATTCACAGCTTACAATTATCTACCAACGTAAAATATATGGGTAGATTCACGTTTCAAATTTGACTGAACTCAAAATCTTAAACGGAATTCTACTTGAACACCATATTATAATTCAATTTTAGAACGGTCCCAGACCCTCTGTCCTCCTTACAATGTCCGCCCTCTTCCGAAACACGTGCAAATAATGACAACAGTTCCCCGGGTCCTGGAGCTCTACATTATCATTAATTAATAGCCCAGGGCCAGACAGGATAGTTCGAATGGTCACTCGTGAGCGTGACCGGCCTAAGTTGACGAAGTCTCCGTTATACTTAACATTAAGGATTGCAATATGACGTATTTGCGCCTTACTGTTAATGTAATTAATGTGTTCATTATAAAATGCATAGCTTGCTTAGAATTTATTAGTTAGATGGATGAATATTGTGTGTGTGTGTGTGTGTGTCAGATGAATCAAAGTCAATACATCTTCTTGTAAAAAATCTATATCATGTGTCTCGTGCCATCGTTTCAAGTTCAAATATAACATATAAATTTGCATTCGCAAAAAGTACGTAAAACGGAACCGATAAATCGATTAGCAAATATTGCTAGTAATAATTTTATTCCGAAAAAATCATATTTTATTTTCCGACGATTATAATTCCGAAGTAAAGTAAAATAAACTCGTATTTGTAACTGCAATATGTCTTAAAAAACCAAGTTGAATATAACTTTTAAACCGTGTTGGATTTCATAGAAAAAGTTACAAGTAATTTTCAGTTACGTCAGAGAAATATTGAAATAAGCCACTTCAAACGTAGTTCCGAACCTTGCTTCGGGGTATAGACGATATTAACATATTTAAAATCTTACAATTTATTTCGCGTTCTTTTCGTGGCTAAACTTTCGTGACTACACTAATCAGTTGGATTGGAATATTTACTTATTCATTACATAGTTGCGGGTGTAACTTAAAATTACAGCTTACAGCATGACCTAACCATAATTTATATTAAGTGTCCGCACGGTGGGTAAAAATATCGTATTTTACTATCTCTAAAAGCAAGCAATGAACTTTGGTCATGCATCATGTTTATTAACTGTACGAGTACATGCCTATAATGAAATGTGTTTCATTAGTTTCTCATGGCTATGCTATGCGGAAAGGCCAGTGCCTTGCAGTGGGCCGTTATGGGCTGATGTTGATGATCATAAAGATATTGTTAGTAAACTGGTTAAATAATGAAGACTCGTAATGAAGTCATCCAAATAATCTTGAAACCAGACTTTGATCTTTTTTTTATTTAATGCATAAAATAGAGGTCTGTAAGAAAGAGCTCATTCTGAAATACGATGAGGGTGATAACAAAAGGGTTCACTAAGCCTGTATAGCTTCCATACTATGTGATGTTTTAGCATCAACGAACCTTTTATTCGTTTTTTTAACTATACGAGTATATACTCAAATATAACAAAATTAAAATTAAAAGAAACATTACTTATAAAATGATTCTATATCTGTTTTTATCATATCCCTACGACACAAACGTATTCAAAGAGCATGTCCTCGTAAAAGGATTCGGCATACGCATCAAAAAGAACCTCCGCATGTAATTGGAATGGCAGTAAAGTTCTCATAACGTTGCAGCGTTACATCCCTTACTTTGCGCATCCGAGCCACTGAACCGTGAAACGAGCTTGGTGTTTTCACTAAAATCTCGATTTCTGCTATCGTGTGTGTTTAGATGTAAGGCGGGGAGCAAGCCTGGGTTGTGTGCGAGCAAAATTGCAACGCAATGCTTCGCTCGGTTACTGTGAATAGCTAATGAGATAGGAGCGTTTTGTAATCGTTGAGATGCTAGCAACACCAAAGGTTTAAGTTGGATATCTTTATTTGTTTTAACATGAATACTATAAATTTCGAAATTAAATAACGTTTATCCGGCGTTCATACGGTGACGGAAAACATCGTGAGGAAACATGAGAAAAGATTCAAAGGTAGCGCGTGAAGTCAGCCAATCCGCACTGGGCCCGTGTGGACCACTAAGCCAATGCTGTTTGGGGCTATATAGCGCTTTGTGAATGTCAGTAGATATTTTTTTATACGTTTTCATTTATTTTAAGGTAGCGGTTTCACTTAAAATAAGGTAAATCATTTCCTCGTTTGCCTACCTAAAATAAAAAATTCAACGTACAATTTGCAATTCGAGTCTGCAATATGATAATCAATTTAACGTTAACCCTAATGAAATCGAACCAATTAATAAAGATTGTAAGTTACCACCCCTCAATAATGCCTGCGTAACCGTATAAGAAAGATGACGAGGCAGGTCGATATAATTTAGCCTACACTAAGTGAGATCGGGCCGCTTGTCAAATAAAAATGAAGGCCCGCTAAAGTGCGAACGCTCACGTCTTTGGACGTGAAAGACTTGATCCTCGTTGTATCCCAGGCCATCGACATCGACCCGTGTCACTCAATATTGACGGGCGGTCTTCATTTTTGAGCAATATTTTTATTATCTTTGAAAATATAACGCGGTTTTGCATTCCGATTCGTGGCTTTAAAAGTTTTAGACTTGGGGTTGCTTTGCACGGTTTTACCGTACGGAATATTCTTCTTTGTCACTTACATTAGTTACCATCGATTATGATTTAAAGGCATTTGTAAATAAACTAACAATTAAACCAAAAAAACAAATCCAAGTTTGAAATTGAACCGCACTGGCATAGAAATAGGTTCGAAAATATGAATCTGCGATCGTAGTTGGTCGTAAACGCCACTCATATTTACCTTGCCCTGCACTCCAGGGTTGCCACATTAAATGTTCCTTCACTTTTATTTGCGAAAGTTACACGAAATTATGTTTGTACGGCCATTGTTCCTATTCAATTGTGCTGCTGCGTCACCTCTGGAAAGCCGGGTATAAATACGTCGTGCACTATTTAATTAAGTCCCTAGAAGGTTTTACTGAGACCTCTTTATTTATTTTAGCTAAGGGTTTCGTGTTTATTTGCAAGGGACTTATTTGCCCCGACTTTATTGGAAAGTGACGGTAAGTTTGTATTAGCATACGTGTCCGCGTGCTTACTTATATAGGATCCTATTTTCGTTTGGAATATGGAGATTTTATTGGAATTGAAGGTTTATATTAGTTTCGGTAAGATTTGTTGGTGTAGTTTTCTCGCAGATTTGGTAAAGTTTCTGTTCGTTTCTAGACAGCATCATATTAATTATATTTGCTAACGTATTGAATTGGATTACCACTTGAGTGGATGCTGCTAGTTATTAATGTGAATGCGAATTGATATTGTTAAAATGGTAGATGCAATTTATTTTCGGAGATTCATTAACGCTATACATTTGTCAATGGGCTTCTTAAACCTATTTCTTTTAACATTTAGATGTGTTTGATTAGTAGGTGTGATTTATTAAGCCATAAGCAAAATCCCGCATTTTTACCTTTGCCACAATTATTTACTACAGCATTAATAATAATCAATCAAAATGGGGAACTGGTCATATGAACATGAATATTTTCTTTATAAAGTTTTCTGTTAGTTGTCAATCCCACCAAAAACACCTTGTAAAAAAGTAGCCAAGTCTCGATGGAGCTTTTTGATTATCTCTAAAAAGTAATAAAATCAAGACAAAGACGTGCCAAGTCTAAGGTATCATACCTTAGACTAGACTAGGTAGCGGTTCTAGCGACAGACTGGTGCAATGGTTGACACCATGGAGCACCTGGTTTTGAATCTTCAATGGCCAAGACACACAACATTAACCATAATAATAAAAAATCGCAGTAAGGAACCTTAGAATTGGCCGTCTTTGTTTTACTTTTTAGAGCTAATCAAGCAGCTCCATTGAGACTTGGCTAGTTTTTTTACAGGATGTGTTTGGTTGGATTTCACTTCTTTTTGTAGAATCTTAAAAGTAATATTGCATGACCCATTGGGTGTAATGTTTGAGACGTCGGCTACTACACCAAGGGTTCGGGCTCGATCCCCAGGTAGTACAAGTATTTGTGTCTATGAACATGTCTGTTTGTATTGGTCCAGACCAACACCCATAGAAACACCCAGGTGTTTCTATGTGTAATATGTATACGTATTTAAGATGGCGCTCAGTGAATGTCAGGCGATATTTATATTTAATTATATTAAGTTTAATATTAAACATTAAGTCATTTTTAATTATATAAAGTCTAATATTCTGATACAATCTCCCCATGAAATGTCATAGACTCGAACGCTTAGTGGGGAAAAAGTCATGAATGGATATACATCGTGTAAACAGAACCTAAGGGTAAAAATATAAAGTCACGTTGTATACACTGCTTTATATCATGGGAAACCATCATTAAACTTAAGGGAGTGAACATAACAATACCTTCCGCAATCCAAAATTGGCAAAGTCCATAACGGCGCCGTTACACAATCCTGTCGACTTACGACAATATTTGTCGGAAAAAACTTTCCTTGTTAGAGCCTTCATTAGCAAATCTTCGGGGAGTTTCGGAATAGGCTCTTTGATTATCGACATAATCAGAGCGTTTTGTAGAGGCCAAGTTTCGGGATCACTCCCCCATCATTATAAGCATGCCTGCCGAGTGTCCGACGCGGTGCCCCCTGATTTGTCGAGTGGAGCGCGATTTCAATGATTTTTTTTGACCTTTCACTCTTGTGTTTGTAATGTAAATTACTTTTTGCAATTAACATTGAAGATTTTGTGGTTGGCTGTTTTCGATCTGTGGTGACGTACTAAATACAAAATTAAAACCATACGTTACATTAAAATATTATTTCCTGTACCACAAACATAAATTTCCAATGATCAGCCCCGGATAGAATAATTTACTATCTGTGTCACGGGATACTTGTACTAGTTGGCGCATATAACATAATATTGATATTTAAATATATAAATAATGAATAAAAATCAACTGACAATCTTACAGCACCATCTAGCCCCAAGTTAAGCATGAAACTTGTATTACGGGTATTAAACAACTAATAAATATACTTATAATTTTGTAAATACTTACATATCCTACCTACATGTTTGTCAAAGGCTTAATTATTTTTTAAATGCAACTGAATATCTTTTTAGAACATACGAAATCAATGCCAATATTCAGTACTGATTTGCATAAAGTAACGTTATTAGTGTGTGTAGAGCGTCGGTGGCTCAGTGGTGTGGACTGTCGCCTTCCTACCGGGAGGGCTGAGGTTCAAATCCCGACACGTACCAATGTATTTTCGAATTTTCGAAAATATATGTACGTTATCAGACGCTCTACGGTGAAGGAAAACATCGTGAAGGAACCTTCATGCACGCCTGCGAAGAGATTCGAAGTTGGTGTGTGAAGTCGTCCAATCCGCACTGGGCCCGCGTGGACGACTAAGGCCTAATCACCCTATACGGGTAGGCTCGTGCCCCTCGGTGGGGACGTTTAATGAGCTGATGATGATGAACGTTATTAGTGAATGATATAATTTTCTGTATTAATTACAAATTGTGATACAACGATAATTTTCAGGATAATAATTAATTACAAGCAACGACGCAATTCCCCGTCGCCATCTGCTACAAATATTTAGTTGTAGAACAATTCGTTAAATAACACGTCCGATGATTTATTTTGGCAATAAGTGTCGTGTTGAGCTGCGTTATCGGCGGACCCGACAGGCTGACGTGTTATGGCTTAGTGAGTAAACGGAAAGCGATTTTGCTAAGTGATAGGCAAATAACTCAAAGCGATTTCGCTATGTTATTACAAGCCTATACTTGGATTTTAATTAAAGTGAATAAAGCCCACGCCTCGGTTCCAAAGGGGTAAGCAAATTGTAATTGTTCATTGATACTTTACAACAAAAGTTATATTCATCATCAGCTCTTTATACGACCCACCGAGGGGCACGAGCCTACCCGTAAAGGGTGTATCGGCCTTAGTCATCCACGCAGCCCCAGTGCGGACTGGCTGACGCGTTGTCTCTTTGCAGGCGTGCGCAGGTTTCCTCACGATATTTTCCTTCACCGTAAGAGCGTCAGTACATATACATACATTGGTACGTAGCGGGATTTTAAACTACGCCCTCCAGATCGGAAAGCTATAGTCCACACCAGTGACTCACCGACGCGTCTGTGAATCATATTATATAAATTATTATGTCGTATTATTGTTATCAGGATATAATTATTGACTCAGTCTCTTATAATAGAGGGAGGTATCAGGATACATAAGGTCCATTAAGTCAAATGCTATTGGTAGTGACGGTATTGGCAGGGACATGATTATGCTCACTCTTCCGCGTACATTATCTGTTATTACGGATATTGTGAACAGGTCAATCGTAACGGGCGTATTCCCCAGCCAATGGAAGAAGGCACTTGTAACACCACTGCCTAAAGTAGATCAGCCATCAGAACTAAAGGATCTTAGACCCATTAGCATATTGCCATTTTTGTCGAAAATACTGGAAAAGGCAGTACATGCACAGCTAATTAGATATGTTGAACCAAATAAAATTCTACCATCGCACCAGTCTGGTTTCCGTAGAGGTCGTGGTACAGTGACTGCACTTCTTGATGTCACTGATAATATCCTAGCTGATCAAGACGCAGGACGGGGAACAATGCTAGCTCTTCTTGACTTTTCTCGTGCATTCGATTGCATCAATTTGAGACTGCTACTTGCCAAATTGTCATATTATGGATTCGGAGCTCATACGCGTGCATGGTTCGGCAGTTACCTGGGCGACCGTTATCAAGCAGTGAGGCTACGAAAAGAGGATGGTTCTTTTGATATTTCAGACTCCGTTAGGGTCAGAGAGGGGTTCCGCAGGGTTCCATTCTGGGACCACTCCTTTTTATTATATATAGCGCTGATTTGGCTGAGGTCATTAGGCATTCGCGATACCACAGCTATGCAGATGACGTACAGATTTATATCTCCTGTAAACCTACGGATATAAATGTTGCTTCGCAGGCTTTAAATAATGATTTGAAGGCTATAGCCGAATGGTCTACTAAAAATGCGTTGGTTCTTAATCCATCTAAATCAAAGCTCATGACATTTGGAACCTCTAAATTTGACGATAAGTTTAATGATGCTGATCTTGCCATTAGTGTCTCAGGAACGAATGTGGATCGTGTGGTTGAAGCCAATAATTTAGGAATAATTTTTGATAGCAACCTAAGGTTTGAGAGTCATGTCCTTGGACTTGTAAGAAGTTGCTTTTATAGACTAAAGATTTTGTACAAGGTGCGCAAGTTCTTGTCGGAGAAGGCCCGCATTGTGCTTTGTGAAGCTTTGGTCTTGTCGCGGCTTAACTACGGAGACCTGGTGTATGGACCTCGCCTGCTTTGTCGAACTAAACGTAAGCTACAACGCGTTCAAAACGCATGCGCCCGTTTCTGTTTCGATATTCCTCCTCGAGCGCACGTGACACCTTTCCTTAATAGTGCTTCAATGTTAAACATGGAATCACGTCGAAGATTGCACCTGGCTACACTTATGTTTGATACAATTACACGTCAAAATCCAGAGTACTTGTACAAAAAACTGAAATTTTCCACCTTCCATAAATGTTATGGCCCGGGCATGCCCAGATCAACCAGAGTGCCTTTAGCGATGCATATCCATAAGACTGTAGGTTTCACGGGAAGTTTCCGCTACCAGGCGACTAAATGCTGGAATAACGTTCCTCCTCCAATACGAGCCGCAGTTTCGAAATATATTTTCAAAAAGCAGATAAAAAATGCTCTATTGGAATTGCAAAGAACAGCGTGTCGTCGCCTCGGTGGTGGCTAGTGCGCTACTTGCAGCTTGTGAGGCGGCATTGCGAACTCAGTTTTTTCTGGGTTCGCCTTTTGTTTTTATGTTTGCACGAATTGATGGTACAAATAGAATATATATTACAAATGTTATTATAATGCCATTCAGATTATAATTTTATTTAATATTTATGAATATTTTTTCTTTATTATATTTGGTGATGATTTTAATTAACAATACAATTGATTGAATGCATATTATAAATCACACTTAATACATATTATAAGGTATAATATTTATTTATTTTAATTTTGGTTATTATTTTTATTCAATTCACTTTATTTAAATTTATTAATTAATTGTATTCTAATACCAAAATAATGTAATCACGATTGCCATTTTTAAAGCTCGGCTAAAAGTCCTCGGCTGGTCATAGTTGAAAATCAGCGGTTTGCTGTCGGCAAACCAAATGCTGAGCTGTGGCCATTTTGTATCGCTGCGACACACATGGCGCATACATTTGAAATGTGTTTTTTTTTATATATAATGTATTGTGTAATATTTGTTTCTCATAATGTATTGTGTAATATTAGTTTTCTTTTGATTTTATTTGTATTAGTAACAACCATGTGCTTGCTTAGTTTTCGATTGTGTGTCTGATACAAATAAAGAAATTATCTATCTATCTATCTATCTATAATTTGGAGGACTTTTTGTTCGTTATGGTGAATGACGTTCAGAGGCAAGTAAGTGGGTTTGGCTAAGGCTCTGGAATGATTGTCATTAAAAGCGCAGTGTTACCTTTTACAATTAAAGCTTTACTGAATCGGTTTCTCGTAATGAATAAAAAAAATGCGGCCATAAATGATATATCAGCGTAGTGTTTTATAATTACCTTTGTAAATTAGATAGAGTTATAGGTTAGTAAAAGGTGGAAACAAAATATTTTTTTTTATTTTGTCATCCCCATAGTTTAGAAATAAGAGGACACAATTTTTTAAACTTTAGAAGTGTCTCTCGCGCGAACTATTCCATTTATAAAAAAAATGTAAGAAACCTCATTATCATTTTTCAAACTCTACACATTGATACCTCACACGTAAGGGTACGATGAAAATAATTTTTTGAGTTTCTGTTCAATGTATGGGGTTGTATTATTCGGACGGACGGACGGACAGACAGACAGACTTGACGAATCTATCTATATCACACGCGACGCACGTAACTACATTATTCATTTTTCTCAATAAAATGTTTTTTTTTAACAAAGTAGCCGATTTTTTCTTTATTACATCAGCTTTTAACAAAACATAGTCCCGTCCAAATCTGTCCAGCCATTGCAGAGATTACCCGGAACGAAAAGACAGGTAAACGAACATTTTTAAAATTGTTGTTTTATATACATATATATAGATATGCATTTTGTAAAAAACGGTTTATTCAGTTTACTCCAGTTTTATTTATATGTGTACAGAAAAAAGAAAAATTTTAGAAAAAATAAAGAAAGCAATAAAGTGTTTCGCTTATAATTTAGATCGATAAACTGGGGGCTGTCAGGAGAAGCCATGTTTATAACATTTATTAAGCAAGTCGCTATGATTGACGTCTGTTTAATAAAAAGCCGAAAAAGAGTCCTTCCTTTGACTTCTTATTGTTTACGCTTCGCCTTTTAGTAATATACAGATATAAGTAGATTGCTAAAAAAATTTTGTCTTCATATTGTGTTACATTACGTATATTAGATAAGTGATTTGTTTTTGTGTCCTAGGCATATATATTTTAGTGAAATATCTTCAATTTAGTTGAAATACAATGTGCCGATGGGCACAGGCGATCGAGAGTAAGGGCGAAGCTGTGGCTCTTAGTTTGGACTTTGCGAAGGCCTTCGATCGGGTTTGGCATAAAGCACTACTTTCAAAGCTTCCGTCCTACGGGCTTCCCGAGAAATTATACGAATGGGTCACTTGCTTTTTAGCTGACAGAAGCATAGAGGTCGTAGTGGACGGCGAATGCTCTGACCTCATGTCTGTTAATGTTGGTGTCTTGCAAGGCTGTAGGGACATCTGGATGGCGAATGAAATGGCGATTAAAGAGGCCCTTTATTGGTTGCGTTACCTTATTTAACTTGTGAATCCATATTGCCTCGATAATAAGAAGAAGAACATACATTTCAAGGAAAATGTGTTCGGTTTCAAGTTCTAGGAAACATAATTGCAATGAGTTCACCAACACAAAATAATATAACATGTAGGGTATACTGACAAAAAAAAGGTTCTTAACATTAACGAAAAATTCATTTTTATTTATATAAGTTACACTATATTTTAATCCAGTATTAACTGTTAATTACTCGTGTCTCATGCCATTACGAAGCACATTCATCCGGATATACCATTCGCTTTTCTCGCATTCGATAATGAACCCCGGAATTAATTAAAAACGGCAAATTGCTGGCTTTGATTACTAGTACAGAGTGAAAACCTAGCGTTTTAATTGCTTTGAAATGACTATATCGCGGTGGCGCAATAATATTTGGTCAATATTTTCACAGCTTGAGCAATAACTGAATTATAATTTGTTTGCAATGCAATATCTGTTACCTTCATCCTATGATTTTAAAAGTGGTAAGTGTGCTAAAGTCCTTTAGCTATTGGAAAAATATACCTGCGTTTGAACAGCGATAATGCCTTCTGATGGCCGGAACCTATCCATTTATCCTGTTGAGGTTAGCAACACTTAGGAACTGAAATGTAATCTACCACAGGTTCTACGTTATTCTTGAATTGCTAGAAAGCTGAAATATGGTATGTTATCTTAGTTTACATAGTGTATAACCACCAGAAAATTCATAAACTTAAAGCGGAAGTTTAAAAAAGTCTTTATTTACTTTTTTTCACCATTTTTATGATTTAGGACATGAAAGTTTACATAGGACTGTAGACAGTAACTAAAAAACTTATCACGTAGATGTCATGTCACTTAAGAAAAAAATAAACATTTTACATGAAATATTTTTGATGGGTTTACATTTAAACAGTGATATTAGTAAACATTAGCGTAGTGTAGGACGCCCTCTGTCGGCTCCGACCGACGACTTGCGGTAGGTCGCTGGTGGAAGCTGTATAAGAAAAGCGGAGGACCGGGATATCTGGCGCAAAATGGGGGAGACCTATGTCCAGCTGTGGACTGTGATAGGTTGAAGAGAGAGATTAGTAAACGTCTTCTCTGTCAATGTATAAGCAAAGGAAGTTGCACTAAACCTGCAAAACTAGAATATAAATAGGCAGCCCATAAATTGAAGCCCTTTAATATCGGAAATTGTAAACGACTCCCACTCTTAGCAAAAGTTATTCTTGGATGTACCTAATTAAATTCATAGTAACCTAATATTAGATAGACCCTATCCATTTTGTAAGGTTGTCGACCCATTAAGACGATCAAGAGAATTTCTGTGGGCGCAACGTCTTAAGTATCATCATCAAATCAAACAGAGGAACGTTTTCTTCCTAACCACGTGAAGGCCCGAGGTGAATATGGCTATAGTTTTGTATACATGTGAAGTTTAATGTGTAAATAAATCGAAACACACCTGCGGTAAGAAATGGTACTAATATTGATTTTCTGCAACCGGTAAAATAATATTTCAATTGTTGTTCGCGCTGATGAATGATGCCGCAATTTACTTTGACAATATCAGTTCTACTGAAACTGTTTTTATTCTAGTAATGTTTTCATAAATCAGAATTTATTGACTTGACCATCATGTGAGGGTTTGGTTACGAAAAGTTGTATTTACTTACTTATTTTCGTTTCCCCTCAAACAAAGTTTTGTTTTGAGTTATTCTAATCCAAGATATCAAATAAAAGTTACTGTTCCATTAAACAACCTTTTGTCCAGAAAAGGGGACATAACTATAAAACCATACACGCAGTAGATCACACACTATGTGTTACTACTCGTCAAACATGGATCCCTTATTACAAAGAAGCAACATATTGGTGAAAAACAGATTAAAATTCCGAAAAACATAAGAAACGATTTAGGAAAGAAAAGTAGGTGAGCTCCACTTTGACTGGCTCGATCGTAGTAGTAGTATCATTTGATAAGAACATAGCGTAAAGCATTTTTTTTTGGGAAGTGTCCTTAGTTAAACTATAAACTATTTTAGTTGACGTTCCTCATGATTGTGCATCTAGATTCTAGGTAGTTATTTATTAAATGAAGCGTCAAAACAACGCTTTGCGTTATAGAAGCTAGGCATCTACAATTTATCCATGTTACATTTGCTTTTCCCTCTCCCTTTTAAAAAATATAAATATAATATATTTTTTTAATCATTTAATAATGTCAATTTAGTATCAGATATTATATTTTAAAGGCTCAAAAGAATAGTGATATAAGTGTCAGATATTTGTTTATTTTAAACTGTCTATCTATCTTCTATATAACCTATCGCAGTCCACTGCTGGATATAGGTCTCATCCATTTATTTTAATTAATCCAAATCTTTTGTATCATTTAAATAAATTATACGGAATTAGCCAATCACGGCTAGTGCGAGTCGCGGCGCAATCACAATGCCAATCTACGGCTCGTAGCGGCCAACGAGGAGGATTTACAAATCCTACTTTAGCTCAGTGCAAATTTAATTAAGCAAATAAACAAATATATATTAAGGAAAACCAAAACAGAAACAAATAGGTTTTGAAAACTCAACAAGAAATTCGAAAGAAAGCAATTATGAAAATTAAAAATAAGAGAGTCCATCAACAGATTAAGTTATTTATAAACTAAATATGATCTACGAGTATATTATGGCGTTATGACAAAGCTACCAATAATAAGATTAGTTTTTCTTAAATTTACTAGGCAGTAAAAGAAGGTTTTTTTTCATATAGTTTTCGCTATGTTTTGACTAATAATGATTGGCGATGTATGTATATTTTAATATACATGGTGATCAGGCCGTATGGAAGTCGTTTAGAGCATCCTTTATTCAGCAGTTCACGTATTAAGCTGTAATGATTTTGTTGATGGCATGCAATATTGGATTACTTATGAAAATGTCTCAATTTACAGCGAATGCTAAGCTAGCGCATTGTTGATCTGAAACACCTATTAGGCTTTGATGATTTGCGATCGGAACCTGATTCCCCTGCTAATTGAAACTTGAACGCGAAGATTCTATCTCGCGATACATTCTAGTTAGCAGACGATTGCGCTTGGTAATTTCCGTCGATAAAACGATAATGTTAAGCTTGTAGAAAGACTGGAATAAACAATTATCTGTTATATCTGATTTAAATAAATGTTACATGTACCATCTATATAATATTAAATTTTAATGTGAGGTACCACGTGGTGCACCTTGCTTAATAGCGAGTAAGTTTAGCTCAAAACTTCGTAATGAAAGAAAGGAAATACATTTAATTATCATTATAGGACAAAAACAGTACATAACAATTAAATCGTAAATAAAAGAAACTAAAAAAAAGAGTTACACAAAAAAACGAAAAAAAAAACAAATGTTATAGAGTACTAGTAAGTACAGAAATAAAATAGATTTTTTTTTGTGGTCAAAAGTTCGGAATGACTAAAGTCATTGATGATTTTACGCAAATACTTTTACGACTACAATAGTAGTATTTAATTAAAATCACACCTTGGAAGTGAATTGTAGTACGAACATTCATTACACTCAATTCCAACTCACAGCGTTTTACAAACAGGGCCCAAATTCTGTTAATTTAAAATGTGCTAATAGCATAGTTATTATGTATCAAAAGTACTATTTTGAAATCATTCGTTCTGTTTCTAATTGGTAACACCATGAGACAATTTATAGTTGACATTAAAGTTGTACCCGAATAGCAAATATTCAATTGGGTTGTTAAGAGTCGTAATGGTGTCGTTATACATTATAAAGAAGTGGGTTGAGGCAGAAAATAAATTTTCGATTCACGATGAAATCGTTCCGTACAAAAAGAGCTGGCCTCAGTGTCATTTTGTAGACTTGCCTTTACATGAACGGGCATGCAACGCAACAAAAATGCAACTATCATATAATTCGTCTGTTAACGAGTATTAATAACCCATAAAATATGAACGTAATAATTATAAAATGTCCTACATTGATTCAGAATACGTAGTGTAATCGTGAAGAAATCATACAGCTCAGAAAAAAATGTATGATACTGAAACCAATCTCACAAAACTATTTATTCTACTGAAATGTTTCGATTCTGAAAAATATTGACAAAATATAGCTACAAGCACAATTTCATTTACGTACTACGTAGGTAAAGAAAAACCTACGCAATTTATGGAATTAATAAATGTTGCAAAACATATTTCGAATGATGCGAAAAATAAATTCACAATAAGCTATGAATAAATCCGCGCAAACTGCACGTACGGAATTTATTCCATATCCTGCCGATGGAATCTGACTGAATGTAGAATAGAAAATGAAAAGCTCCACTATTTTTATCAGGGCGTGAGATGTTTTAGTACAATGTTTTCTTTTGTCAGTTGAAATGGATAACAATGATCTGCCGGTGTATTGTCTCGCAGTTGTACGAATATAATTTTAATAAACTAGGTGGTAGACTCGATACTGAGCTGAACCACCGCAGAGTCATAATATTGTCCCGTGATAGAAATGTTACAAACTTTATGAACGACTTCAAAAAAGGATTCGACCGTATCTTATGCTTTTTTATGTTTGTTCGCGCATATCTTCGTCGTTTATTAACCACAGTGTATACTAAAATTAAAATTAACCAACTATATATTTTTTTATTTATTTTCTGTTATTTTGTGGGTTTACATTTACATGAGAAGTTTTAAAGTTGAGAATATAAAATCATAGTACTGGTATATTAATTTCACTCTCTAGGGGTAGGCTCGTGCCCCTCACCGAGGGGCACGAGCCTACCCATGAAGGATGTATAAGCCTTGGTCGTCCACGCGGGCCCAGTGCGGATTGACTGACTTTACGCACAATATTTGAATCTCTTCGTAGGCGTGTGCAGAATTCCTTACGACACGATGTTGTCCTTCACCGTATGAGCCCAAGACAAACGTACTTATAATTTTCGAAAGTTTAAAAGACATTGGTACTTGGCGGGATTTGAAGCTGCACCCTGCAGATCGAAAGGCAATAGGTCAAACCAATTAGCCGTCGATGCTCAATTTAATTTAATAATATACCTTTGTGATGTGACCTTGCGAACAAAAATATAAATTACGCCACAAATAATACAGTTGAAAAGCTTGTAAGAAGATTAAGCAATACAAAAGTAAAGCAATTCAGTGGCTTTACAATATTGAATCAGATATATATCTACGTTTTAAGATAGAAAATACTAAATCCATCTTAAGGACGATATATTCTGAGAAAAAATCAAATGTATTCATTTAATCCGTTGCTCACTGAATTTCATATCTATTCGGAGTTACTTCAATTTTATTACGATGTGTATCAATTATATCGCAAAAATTTTTTAAAGCTATTGCAGTTGTAGCTTATATTATAATACATTCCCAGTAAAAATAAATATAATTATATTTTCTGGTAGTTTCATTTGATTGAATAATGTTATTTGTTTTAAAGTTCTGTAGTTGAAGACTAGCGACTTAACGTTTTCCCATCTGAAATTATTTTACCTGGGAATTGTATCAAAATAAATTCATTTAGATAGTAAACAATCATACACAATACATATGGAAATTGCAATATCATGTAATTATTCTTGCCCTGCGGGGTCTTTCAGGTAACTACAGTTCTTGACAGTATATTAAAGGAAACCGAACATTTCAAAATATAAGCATTAGACATAAAGAAAAAATAAATATTTATTTGGTGCCATTTAAAGTACACGCATAAGTTATATTATCATTTTAAGGATTAAACTTAAAATGATAATATAACTTATTTAATGTTATCAAAATTATTGCTCCCACTCAGCTAATGCCAAGAAAATTTTAACAAGGCACTGATTATAAGTAATGAGATAGGTTATGAGAAACCAATCTTACCTACATATACAGTAAATATATCATTTTAATTAGTACAACTTTAACAGAATCCAATAACATCAAAGTGCGCCATTGAATTCATGAGTCAGCATGAAAAAAGTAGGACATCAAATTAATTCAAGAACTCTCTCGGACCAGACCAAATTATCTTGACCCCTGCTCCCTTATGCCGCGCTAGTAACTGAACCCATTAAAGGGGTGATGAGTATGCGATGGGGTGTCTTATTAGGCAGGTCGACAAATACAAATGAAGCTTGACGCCTCAATGGAGTGCGAAGTGTAGTGAGTGAACTTTGGGCGATGTGCCCTACGCGCATTAACGCGATGCTTCTGACGAAGTGTGTACATTTATTACCATGATCGTCGTTGCTGAGCTGTTGTTCAGTTATTTTTCTGAATACGCAAGAATATTGTTACATTTACGACCGCAATTTTATAAGGCTTACTCACAAAGACAGGACTTATGAAAACATCAATATAATTATGTTAATTTGTCGTGATCAAAAACCCTTATCTTGTTTAACCCAGGTTAAAATGACAATTCATTAAAGGAGTCCGTGTAATTGGTGGTGGTTAAGCGTATTTACAGTTAACAGTTAATGCAATTTTAAAAATGTGATGTTGGCTAATAAACTATGGCCCCATTTTTGTGCTCACCAGTTTTAGACGACTGATGCAGATTACTGCAAGGCTGTTTGATTGCTTACTTGTTTACTTTTAACTTTACTTACTTTTATCGAAATATTATATTGTTGATACTTTAAAAAAAGAGGCAACTAAGTTTTGACTGTATGACTGTTATAATTATTTATTCAGTTTGTACATATTTCTTATATGCATACTTAGAATAATCTAGTACAATACAAATAGAACAAAACATAAGGTCTAGGAACAATTAATTTCACTTTATTGCTATGTCCTTGCAGGGTTTATGTGTATACTTAATACCTTTGTTGTAAACCGCGTAATGCATGAAATAAATGAATGAATGAAAAATAATTTTCTATGAGTTTATATAAGTATTTCAATGTCCCGTAAGGTTATCATTGCATATTAGTGTGAATATATACTACTTAATACTAAATAAGTAGCTATAATAATATTTAAACTTAGGCTTGCATTTATTAAATACTTTAAATTATATGCGCCTTTGAGCCACTAGTATACCTTTTATCTTTGCTTTTCCATCCCTGAACTCTGAAAACAAAGATAAAAAACCAATGCACCATTCCACTGTCTTCTCATACAATTTTCGAACAGCAACTGAAACAGTACTAAGTGGCAAACTTTTAAACAGCCGTAGTGACTGTCTCGCAGTATTCAAGCGAATAGGAGCAACATAAAATTGGTTCACCCTTTGTGGAATCAACTCCGTCCTCTATAGCTGTTTTAATAGTCCACTGTTTTCATTTCTTTATTTTGCCTTTGTATCAAGAAAGTTACTTTTCAACGTACTGTTTGTTTTTTCGCTGAGCTACAGTGCTTATTGTTTTATTGGGAGCATGTTTTACTAGTAGATTCTAAAAGTATTTTTTTTAGTATAACTACATATCGCTCACATTTTTTTTTAAATACATTTTGTAACATATCAAAATCGCAACTCTATTGAATATGAGAAACAAAAGAACTTTCATGTTTTGTTGTTTAACATTTAAATTCCATGCTAGGACATATAAGGTAATTAGATTAAGTCATGCATGTATCCAGATTTTACCTAAACAAATACAATTCTCACAGGTACTCATTGAAAAAGCTTTTAGTAGTTTCAGTTTAAATAAAGTTGTTTTATGATGATGGTTTGATTTTATTCATGCATTAAATATTTTATGACTATATGTTTAATGAGTAACCTGACCCATGACCTTGGTCATAATGCAAATAAAATTAGTTTTTTAGATAAAATAAATCACCTACAGTAATCATTTTATAAACAAATTTTATTACATATCCAATTCGCAATTCTATTCTCATCGTCAAAAGGCGAAGTCTTTAAAGTAACAGATAATTCAAGTTTAGTATAATGAAGGGTCGTTAACTTGATATTAAAACTCGTTCATGCATCTTAAATTAAAATAAGGGTATATTAAAGCTCCAACAAAAATTAAACATAGGTATGTATGTTTATGTATCGGCTAAATACTAGTGAGGAACGTAAGTAAGTTTTTTAAAGTCCAAGGTCAAGGGCCAATATACTCGTTTAATGTATAGCATTATATATTTAATGCTTTCATAGCATCCATCATCATAAAACAATATATATAACTAAAACTACTAAAAGAGGATCAGTCAAGGAAATCCTTGGCACTGCTCAATCAGTTGGATGCACAATTGATGGCAGGCCCCCACATGACCTTGTTAATGACATCAATTCTGGTGCACTTACCATTGATGAATAAACAAGGATTTAAGAGGTTTAAATGAGCACTTGTGAAATAAATACTTGTTTTGAAAAAATCTGGATCTAAGTAAAACTTTATGGAATAACATATATATATTTTTATCTCATAGCATGGAAACTAAACTTTTATTAATAAAACGTGTTAGTAGTTTAATGATGGTTGATTGTTGAATTTTTTTAGAGCGTATATAAGTAGTAGTAGTAGCGTAGTATAAAACAAGTAGGCACAATCTTAATCTTGGTGAACATAAAACTGAGCTATTAAAGAGGCCATTGAGTAGTAAAACGCAGAGCTTCAAAGGGAGCAAGCCTCTTGTAGCCACTTATGCGTTCGCTTTCTTGGCATTCTTTCAGCGTATGTTTGGTTCATTCTAACGGGGTTAACTCTATGTCGAAAGCTCGAGTGATAATTACCATTTGTTGTATAACTTTTAACCACTGAGTTTCTTGCTGGACTACAAAACTACATTCTGCACCAGTGATAGCTTCATTTGACATATATAAGTGTTTATTAAATAAGGACCTTACTTAAGATTTTTTGATTTCGATTTGAAAGAACAAGAGTCTGGCAATTCGCGGATACTTTAATTTCGTGTAAAATATTTCTTATGTTAGTAAATTTTATTTTAAAGCATGTGTTACACATGAAATACTAACTGGTAACCTTCCAGTACGCAATGAATAGCCCATGTACCAAAAAACATTCTGTAAAAAATCTAGCCAAGTCTCGATGGAGCTGCTTGATTATCTCTAAAAAGTAATGAAATCAAGACAAAGACGTGCCAAGTCTAAGGTTCCTTACTGCAATTAATTAATTATTATGGTTGATGTTGTGTGACTTGGCCGTTGAAGAGTACACAAGGATACAAAACTAGGTGCTTCATGACTCCATTGCACCAATCTGTCGCCAGAACCGCTACCCATTGACGGTACAAATTTGCCACTTGGAAAACGGTGATTCAATAGCCCATCGATTGTAGGCTTGATAAAGCCACTAACGTATAAAGAATGTTCAACGGCCAAGTCACACAACATTAACCATAATAATTAATTAATTGCAGTAAGGAACCTTAGACTTGGCACGTCTTTGTCTTGATTTCATTACTTTTTAGAGATAATCAAGCAGCTCCATCGAGACTTGGCTAGATTTTTTACAGAATGTTTTTGGTGGGATTTTACTTCTTTTTGTAGAAACTTGAAAGGAATATTAGACGACCCATTGGGTGTAATGGTTGAAACGTCGGCTACTACACCAAGGGTTCCGGGTTCGATCCCCGGGCAGTACCTACAAATATTTGTGTGCACCAACATGTCTGTTTGTATTGGTCTAGCGCGCTCGACTTGGCGGGGGCACTACCGTGCCCCCCGATTTTTGACATCGGATGAAGCGGCCCACCATGTTAAATATATATTGTTTAAAGGCGGTATGTCAATCTCTTATAGTTTGGCTGGGCTCTTTTGTTATCTAAGCAGGGTCACCAGGTACTCCAGATCTTCGATTATCCAAGTTATTATAGTTTTCCTTTTATAACCATTAAACCCTGACTCTGTACCAAATTTCAGCTCTGTGAGTTAATGGAAGTACTAGTTCTATTTTGATGATTTTTTATTAAGCAGGGTCACCGGTACTCCAGATCTTCGATTTTCGAATTTTTCATATTTCCCATTATGTAGCCATTAAACCCTAACTCTGTACCGAATTTCAGCTTTCTGAGTAATGGGAAGTACTAGTTCTATTTGTGATCATGAGTGAGTGAGTGAGTGTCTGTCGAAAATGCGAAACTTTGCTTTCGCTTAACGTCGGAACTAAATGACCTACAGACTTGAAATTTTGTTTTAAAGTAATTATTATATCTACTAGATGACGAAAATTCAGCGCTCTGGTATTATCCAAAGGTTCTCAAATCGGGCCTGAAAATGCGGCGAAATGGATCCTGTAAAGGATGGTACGGCAGTGTTTGCTTCGCGCTCGACTTGGCGGGGGCACTCCCGTGCCCCCAGATCTTATGTTAGTAAATTTTATTTTAAAGCATGTGTTACACATGAAATACTAACTGGTAACCTTCCAGTACGCAATGGATAGGCGTGACATGCTGTAGTCCAAATGATCATAATGTCCATAGTAAAGTAAATTAGAAGAGAAAGATAAAAGGGATTTTACAGCCAGGGACTAAGGACGCACCGAAAGAATTGTTCAAACTGCTGTGATAGAGCCAAAATTACGTTTTTCATTCATCAAACCATCATAATATAAAGTTATTATGATGGTTACAAATAAATATAACAATTTTAAGCTACGAGTATAATATATAAACTAAGAATTCGTTTGTGTCTAGCATCCGATAGATACTTATTAAGAAATTTAAAAATATGTTTGTTAACCAATCTGTCGGTATAGTGAACCGAAACAGAGAAAATTAATGTTAACTAATTAAATTACGTAAAATTATAGCGTCGGGAGGCTCACATTCAAATACCGCCACGTACCAATGTTTTTATTCGACACTTTTACGGTGAAGGAAAACATCGTTAGAAAATCTGCCAGCGCAGGAACTCACAGGTTATGCGTGAAATCAGCCAATCTCCACTGGGCTCGCGTGGACGACTACAAATAATATCCTTTACGGGTAGGCTCATCGTGGAGGACGTTTAATGAGCTAATGATGATATAAAATAATTACAATTTTATTTTCATTTTTGTTGTTTAGCAATTCATTTAGGTTAGAAGCACTAATCTAAATGAATTGAGTTTTCCTTTCTCTTAATATCGAACATTTACCAACCAGTGTAAAGCGTTCAATCGCTGATTTTTCATGTATGGTGTACGAAATGTTCAATCATATTATATTTTGTAGTCATTGAATTCATGTAGCAGTCAAAAATTCAGTAACAAGTAAATGCTTCATCTCTAAACCTAAATTGAGTTTTCCTTAGTACAAATGTCGAACATTCACCAACCATTGTAAAGCGTTCAGCAAACTTTTATTGGTCTGAAAATTGAATTTTCAGTTTACGATTCAGCTTGACAGCTTAGATCCGAGAATCGTTTCTAATCGCTAGAATGTTCATGTTTCGAGCATGAAGTTTTCAATCATATTCTTTTGCGTAGTTATGAAATACAATATTTTTTATAATATATTCCGATTAATTTATTATTTTCTTTTGTCTAATATCTCAATCAATCAAAGCTCAGTAATAAGCAAATGCTTCATCACTTAACAAATTAAAGGGAGTTTATGCTGTTTTCTGCAGTATATACGATTGAGTTCTGCTTTTTGTCTGCAGTAACAACAAAAGTAACGTTGGAATCTATGGAAATCGCTATGGTAGGAAATACCCACGGGAAATTGGGAAATAGTTCATAATAACATGAAAATCAGGATTTTAGGTACTCCTTTTGACAGATGAAAAAATCCCAAGATTAGGTGCCATTAAATTCGCACACAAAACTAGTTTTGAGTTGAGCTGTATTCATGTCTGCAATGTCTATAATAAAATGTCACCAAGCCTTTAAATAGTTTAATTCAAATTAAGTCTATCCTAATTTCGTTGATGTTTATTGAAAACGGATTAAAATGTAATAACTATGTAATAACTGAATTAAAATTAAATTGTATTATACAAATATTAAAAGATCCTTTTTTAATCAAATGCAGCATCCTATTAATATATTAGCTACCTTCTATAGATATAAAATTTCATCTTCTTTAAAAAATGCTATTTAAAAGACGATAATTAATTGAGTATTTTGTACTTGCAGCGTTTGTTAAAAAGGCATTCCTGCAAATAAACACAACTCGGCAACGTAACGTAACATAACGTAACTTACATTCTGGTCAACTATCCATACCAACATTCAAACATGAATCCACCAATGTTTTGTATCCAAAACATTGCCCGCATCTGACGTTTTCCATAAAAATAAGACAAACTCGAAACGTTAGGGCATCTCAACGAAATTGTGTCTGCTTTTATACCGAAATTGTATTGCGTGGTAGCCGGCAAGCTATCAGATCCGACTGTCCCCGCCCGGATTGAATGGAGGCTAGCTGTTTTTAAAATGAATGTGCCTCTGAGTTTCTACGTACAAAGAATGATTCGGAACGAAATAGGCAATCTACGGGTAATAAGAATCATCAGATGAGTTTTTGGATTTACAGTAATCCTGTCAATGGGGGAAATTACTTTTTTATTACAATAGAATTTATTGTTGGGTTGTATCTTGAATGACTTACAACTCTGCCAATTGAATCATTAAGTTTAAAATAAACTAAAAATACTAGTATAAACAGTTTCGAAAAATGTGTAATTAGTTATATCAACACTTACTAGATGATATTGATATTCTTACGACATATGATTATTAACTTTTTATTATATCAGAAATATATATGTTACGGTTGTCCAAAATAAGATTACGTTATTTGAGACCAGACGTCAAAAAAGAATGTTAAGTAGATATTTTACATATTTTGTTTAATTTTATAAGCTACGCTTTAGTATAACACTTGTGCCGTAGTAATCAATTTGATCTCTATATTTTTTCATGGAATTATATTTTGTTTTATCCGAGCGTTATCTGTATGAAAGAATCATTATTATAGGATGAGTGTTTAAATATTTATTTATCCTCTCGTCCATTCAAAGAAAGAGTGTTGGTATTTGAATAGATAATAGATAGATAATAATACAATAGATTTTCTTTGCCTGATTCCTAAAAGTAAAGTTATAATTTAGATTTTTACCATTACTTATACTTTTTATTAACTATAATTGTTTTATTAGTTCAAGGAACTAACACCTTGTGATTCAACCTGAATTGAAACTGTGATCGTTAACAATAATAATATATATTATGACCTGTAGAGTAACGCAAATAAACTCGCCAAAGCAATCATAATATTTGCGTCGGCGTTCATGTTCTCAAACCGCAAACAAAACTAGCACAAAATTATATTATAACTGTAGACAAACATGACCAGTGTGTTTTCTTTAGTTCTCAAGTGTGTACTTAGCAATGAGCGCATTGCGGAGCAATCCCACCTCGGTCTTTGTTCTTCTAAGGCGTATGAGCTAATTGCAATCACATTTCACGTTGATAGCAAAGCCAATAGGATTTTTCAGATTATTTGTTTTCTATTTCGCACCCAAATAAAATTTCGTTAGCGATATTTCAATTTTGAAAATCGCTTTTAAGCGTTTATTTTATTAAATCTATTTCAATAAGCACTGCATCTGTGGTCTAGTGGGCACCATGTTCGGCTGCGTAGCCCGGAGGTCGTGGGTTGAAAACCTGGGGCAAACGTCACTTATGATTTAGATTTTATGAGAGAAAGTGCTTCCGAGCTCACGTTAAAATGTCGGTCCCGGCTACAATCTTAGGAGGGTTCTTAATACCTGCCAATCCGCATTGGGTCCGGGTGGGTTACAGCCCAATCTCCCCATAGTTATGCTGGGCGGGAAGGCCTGTTTCTTGTAGTAGGCGGTTATAGAACAATAATAATAATGACTGCAATGAGTGAAGACACAATCTGTATATGAAAGATATTAAAGCTACACGATTATCTTAGTATGCAATGGGAGTAACGTAATCACAAATCAACCAAATAGAAAATCCAAAGTGAACGACCTATCGAGTCGATTTCAATAAACACAACTCAAGAATCAAAAGTTGGAATATTGAAGGTAATCCAATGGGTGAACTGAGGCGAAAGCACCGACCCGAAATGCACTCTTCGAGAACAGATAAGTGCCTGCAATTCACTTTATACCGAAGAAAAGTGAAGCACATACATTTTCGCCGATTTTCTTATTCGGAAGCGATTATCTTCGAAGTCAATGAAAACCCTGTTGAAACACTTTTATCGCCATTAGGATATCAATAAAATGTATTGAGATTAAACTGAGCATTGTTTGATTGACCTTATGTCTGTTTGTTCTTATGTATAATATATATGTATTTACAAAAAAAATATTAGTATGTTTATCAGTTGTTTAGTAGCCTTACTATAAGCTCCTCACTTAATATTGGGCTATAAGGCGCTGTGTGCGTGTCATATAAAAAAAACGAAAGTCGACGAGCAATTTACTTGTGATCACAGTATCTGCAAAGTCACCATATACAAATGTCGTGAGTTGTTTTATGTCATAAGTTAACGGAATTATCAGTTCTGCCACCTTCAAATAATGTACCTTTTTAATCTTATTGATTGCTATCTGTTGTCCAATAAATAAATAAAAAAGAGAGATTTACTGGATGACACATGCTTTATATGAAACGTTTTTTTGTATAAAATGTTAATGCATATTGGAAATACGCAAAAGTAAACTGTCGTTCATTGTTTCGTCTATACCCGTTGCCGTCTTGAAATAAGATGATAGGCTCATTTATATAACATCAAGGGATCATAAGAAGTCACTCATAACTTTTTCTGTCGTAAACTTGAACTTAAGTTTCTGTCAACAAAAGCTGAATTAGTAAGTTAATTCTTACACGAAATGGAAGAAACTTTGTATTTATTAGCTCCAAGCTTTGTGGCGATGCTTTCAAAGAATTAACCCAGTTTAATTGAGAAGTAGTTTGCCCCAGTATCGTAATCGAGAGTGTTTGTATCGAGCTCGCGTGTTTGACATACTCGTACATTGGCTCGCAATGTAGATCTATTTGAGTAGATAATACAAGTGTCGCTTCGTGTATTTCACTACGTACATGATAATAATTTAATCTCTATAAATAAATGAAATTGGAGTGTCTATTTGTAGTATTGAAATATTTTTTTTCTTAATGCACATATATACCAACACACGATACCATACACCAAAACAACATTTTTAAAAGTTATGTCCGTCTGTCTGTTTGTTTGTTCCGGGTAATTTCTGAAACGGCTGAACGGTTTGGATAGGATACTTTCTTTGGCAGGTAACTGATGTAATTAGGAAAACATAACTATATTTTAAAAAATACTTTTGTTTAAGAAAATAAATCAATGTCTCAACGCACGGTGGTCGCCGTTGTGTGAGTGCTCGCGCTTTTAGGTTCTGTTTTACTGCGGAAGAATATAAATTTATACCGCGGGGAACACCGCGGGAAAAAGCTAGTAATAAATATCCACTGACATTCATACTGCGCCATCTAGTTAGTACCTTAATATGCATGAATCAACAGATAAACATACTTATATATTTTTTTGTAAATACATATGATACAAATAAAAGACTGATATCAATATAAACAGACATGTTCATGCAGACAATATTTGTATTGCTCGGAGATCAAACCAATTATAATCAAATGTCTCAACCAGTTACACCACATGGGTCGTCAAACTTGGTTGAACTTTTATGACGTTCGTATAAACTAACAACATGTGAAAAAAATGTTTTCTTTCAATTACAATAACCTGTTTATCTTTTATTTCAATAGCGTATATGTTAATTCAACGATAAACAAGTATTCCTTTCTTTTTCTATTTTGTTGATTACGAATATAAATAGTGAAGACTGAATGTAGCTTTTAAATACTTTTCAAGACTTATGATTCTCTAATTGGAATATTGTTGTCTTTTTGTTTTAAAAGCGTTGTCCAAAAATGGGATGAAACTCAAATTAACTTGATTTGATATTTAATATTATATTTAAAGGCGGTAATTATTCACCCATATTTTTTTTAATGAAAATATATGGTGGAGCTGAAAATTAAAACCAATTACATAATTTTTAACAAAGTACCTTTATAATGGACTTCCGAGCACAAAAGCAAGTAAGGACGAAGGTCATTAATTTTTAAATTTGATTTTCCATTTAAAAATCCAATTATGACAGACCTGTGTTTTAATTAACAGGTAATTAATTTATATCAAAAATCGATGTTAAACGCTTATTCACAATGTAGTTATCAATCAATCAATCAATCGTTTATTGCTTTTCCACAATGTTTAGAAGGTGACAATTTAATTTATATTGTTATATTGTAAGACATTGTGAGTTATTTTTACCACTGTGGCTAGGATATTCCTGGTTGAATTATCAAAGTGTGGAAGAGCAAAGCTTCAGCTCGATGTGGGCCGGCTCAAGCTTAATTATACTTTGACCTCACAAATATTTTTCTTGTAACAACGCTTTGCGTTGTGTTTTATCGAGTGTGGTTATACGGAGCCCAATGCCTCACCATATATTCTCCTAATCGTTCTCCCTTTTTAACTTTTGACAATGAATTAAATAAATAAAAAAAACCTCACAATCAATATATTATCTAATGATATTAGAAACCTCTTTATCATTTTTTAAGCTCTACACATTGATACACCACAGGGGGGGGGGGGACGATGAAAAAAAATGTATGGGGAACCCTAAAATATATTATTTTTTTTTCAAGTTTCTTGTCAAAACCTAGTAGCGGTTCACAGAATACATATACTTACAAAGTTTAAATAGTGTAGTGTTTATAGTTTCGGAGAAAAAAAGGGTTTGACATACGGACGTACAGACAGACAGACAGACATGACGAATCTATAAGTGTTCCGTTTTTTGCCATTTGGCTACGGAACCCTAAAAACAAGAAAAATTGCCCATACGTCAGAGAGAAGGATAAACTATCAACCATAGTCTTATTACCAACGTGAAAAGCAGTAAAGCTCAGTATTTAAAATGTGACACCACGAAGAAACTAATTGCTTAGAAATCGACCAATTTGGTGTTGCGCTTGAGAGATCGGCTGCAACTTCAAGGGTCCCAGGTTCGATCCCCGGGCAGTACAAACATTTGTGTGCATGAACATGTCTGTTTGTAATGGTCTAAGTGTTTCCTATGTATAACATGTATGTATTTACAAAAAAAAATGTATATAAGTATATTTATCCGTTGTTTAGTACCCATAATCTGCAGGCTTCACGCTTAACTTGGGGCTAGATGGCGCTGTGTGAATGTAAGTGGATAAAAAAAACAGATTTAACCTATTTCAATACATGATTTTTTTTAGTACATTATAAAGATACATTTGTCAATGTAGGTACAAAAAAAATATTCAACTTTATAACATACACCTTGATATTGAAAAAAATTGACACAATAAAACAATTTGTGACAATCTGAATAATAATATTTATAGGCTGCCATGATAGTAAAGGAATGCTGACACATTTACAAAGTGACATTTCCATATTTCCGGGTTCTAGCCTCCAAAACTCAAAGCAGATTGCGTGCAGAGCATTATTAACAATTTTCAAATTACTTGACTCTATTGTAACAAGTTTTCAGTCAGTAGTTAATTAACGCAAACCGCAACCCTCTGTGTTGTCTAGTTTTGGCGATGGTGCAAGTGATACGAGCTAGGTTGTGGGTCACATATTATTCAGCGATACAACATATTTGACAAAGGACTGTAGAATAACAATTCATTGGCAGAATATCGTAACAAAAACAAAATTAAGGATTTCTGAGTATATCCCCTCTAGGGTTTTATTTAATTAATAAACCTCATGTGGAGTTCTATTCTCAACTCTAGGCAGGTGCCCCTAAATACCAGCTTGACCCTTTTGATGCTTTGCAAAGACGTGCCACGGTCCGAACTGTCGGTAATTCTAATCTCCAAGCAGTTTGGAGTCTTTGGAATTCCGGAGAGGCTATAGGTCTCTTTGTGTATTTTATTAGCTTTTTCGTAGTGAGTGCTTCAAGGTATTTTTTCATATAATGCCGATGTCACCATTTTACTACCGTACAACTAAACGCCAAGCTAGGGTCTATCCAAATCACCGGGCAACTATCGCTTGCAAAACCGTTCGTTTCCAGCGATCGTTCCTTCCTCGTGCGTAAATTATACGACGACCAGCCAAAGTGTTTTTGAATAACTACAGCATGGAATTTTTCATGTTTAAAGAGTTTTAAAGAGAGCTCTTTTCTCTTGATAAGCAGCGGCATGGCTTTGCACTCGGCAATTGCAATTTCCCCGTAGGATTTGAATCCACGACCTCGAACAACGTATAAACCTAAATTCAACGCTAAGATCCCTGGTTAGAATTTTCGAAAACTTTCTTTGACTTTGAATTGAGTTATCCCTTATTCTGTTACATGTTCTAAAGAGGCCACAGTTTATAATTTACTCAATAATTTTCTTGGAATAGTATATTAATATATTATTGGTGCCACAAAAATACTTAATTGCATACCTTATACCATCGACAGGGAGTGAATATACAAATTTGAAATATGATGATGCCAGACACTTTAATTGTAATTAACTATCGTGACATACTATATACTTGTTTAGTCTTAATGACGTGGTTTGATAATAAATCGAAACATGAGCTACATTAATATATAATGTTGTCACTACTGATATTGCTGTACCTTGTAATATAATCAAGATACTAATTTATTTGACATTTTGACTCACATTTTGTATAAATGTGTTAAAAAATACTTAAGTATGTTTATCTATTGTTTATTTCCCATATATTATTATCCATATACATACACACACACACACAAACCAAACATTTCTTTGCTGTTTTATATATTTTATTGTTACTTGATTGTAAGTTAAATTCTTTTAAGCTACGGAACAGCGGAGTCTCCAAACACAGGCACCATTTGCTTAAATGGGGGTTCAATCTAAAGTCACTAGATATAATAAGTTTTTATTAAAATAAAACATTATTATTATAATACAGGCTTATGCTCAGTTTGGGACTAGATGGCGCTGTTTGAATGTCAGTGGATATTTATAACGATACTCGTAGAACACAGTCGTAAAATTCTAAAGCCTGTAGTCTAGAACGAGACTCAACATTAATCTTTATTAAAATGGAGTTAGATAGGAATGCCGCTATTTATCGTATATAGCGCTATCCCTTTTCAATTTAGGTTAAGTTCAACTTTGTGTCTCGTTCTAGAATACGGGCCTAAGAAAAGCCTAAGTAAATTTGAAATAAAATATTCCACGACTACTTGATTTGGTTGTTAGGATATCTGTTTTTATAAGTTGAAATAATGTCTATGAATAATGTCTTTCCTAACGTGTTACTTCTTATTTTTGTTTGTATTGTTTTTAATGCGTAATACTTGGTTTTTTGAAGGATTTACACCTATTACATCATGTTCGAAGTTCGAAATTGTACAATAAACGCTTTGTTTTTTGTTTTGTGTTGTGCATGAATTTGGTGTGTAAAAAATCCTTTAAAAATTGCGTTAGCAAAAACCTAATTAATTACAATTGTAAAACAGAAAAATAAGAATACAATGCACCTGACACCCATGCCTTCCTCGGGACCAACAGTGTATTTTTACCAGCTCGTTAAAACTACAGCGCATCGCAAGCCTTAACTTTCACGTACCAATTAACCTATAATTTGCACCATACAAAAGCAATGAGCATTCGCGTGGGAGAACAGTACGGCTCGCAAACAACTCGCCTACCGAAGGGTTACGTACCAACACCATCCCTGGTGCAATCTCCAAAACCTCTAACGCAACGCATTACAGTTCAAAATCAAGCGTACGCAAAACGTTTTATACTTGCAACAACAAAGGCTGGAATATGTCGAGAGATCGTAAGATAACCTCCGCTGATTGTGGTGAACTTGAAAATTGTGTTTCTGTGAAGGCAAGATTTATTGGGTATTTTAGTGTTGTAATGTCGTCGGACCGTCACGCTTTGACGCTCTAGTTTTCCGCTGAATTTAGCTGACGTCAAACGTCGTTGTGACGTCGTTTTGCTAGTAAAAATAAACGGTTGGGTAAGCAGATTAATAGAGGTACAGACATTACGAAAATTGAAAACGCATACATATTACAAACTTGATAAACATTTATTATGAAGCTAACGGGTACTTGTAGATCTTATTTCACAAACACACATTTCGAAAATCTGATATCTCATAGAACAGAAAAGTTATGAGTAAAGACTTCGAATCAATCAGCCCCGCGTAGAACAATTACTACAAAGATTGGTCAACAACCTAATTGACCAATAGAAGCTTGATTATATTATTTAGCATTATTTTACGTAAAATATTACATAATGATTTTTCGTTATAACAGGTGCAACTACGAAATAACCAGACATTATTCTACACAATTAACAAATCAAAATAAATTGTTTTGGTTTTAAATTCTTTTGGAATTCAAATATATTTTTTATATTGTACTTTGTCACACACGAATTAATTAATATTAGTGTATTTTTTTAAAAACCTACTGATCTTAGTGAAATCATTATACATGATTAGTATTAGTGTATATTGTGCATGGTTGCTTTCGTCTACCGCTCTAACATTTTAGTTTTCTTTTATATTATTTGGCCTGCTGGAAGAAATCTCTTTTTAGAGATAAGCCTACCTGTACTTATTGTTCCTTTTTGTTACTTTTAAGTTGTCAACCTTTGTACGAAATAAATAAATAAATAAAATGATTTCACTTAAAGTCAATAACGTTTTAAGATCTTGCGCGTCCATTTTTGTACATCAATACCAACATTAGTTTAAAAAAAAATGATTTTTATCAGAATAATATTTTCAATTATTCAAAGTTTAAAATACTTGTTTGTTGTAAACAAAATTTATAGTTTCACTTTAACATCTAGCAGCTAAAGTTGCAACTTCTAAACTAATCAGCGTCGAACCATAAATAAGCTGACTTAAACACGGTTTTATCTCATGGAATATTACAAATTACAGGTAGTATAGCTTTGGGAATTTTAATTAAAATTCCGAGGGGAGATTTTTCGTTGGCCTTCCCAGCAAATTATTAGGAAACTTATTATTTCAAGGCCGGGCTAAGTAATCAGCCATTTTATCTGGACCTACATAAATAATGTCAACTTAAGGGTATATAATGAGGCAGAATGCGCCGAAATGACGCTCTCATTTTAAATATTAATACGAAGGACAAAAATACCCACATGAATTCAGAATTTCATGCTTCTTTTTTAAAGTGTGCGTCATTCTATGTGAAGACACTTTTCACATGTGTTTACATCATTTTATTGTACGATTCCAATAGTTTAGAATCGTCTTGCGCCTCTATTCTAGATTCATAAAAGCTCTCCCAATATCTGGGTAAGAATTAAACGATTAGAAATCGAATATTTTTTATTTATTTAAGATGGGCTTACTCTTGAGCACAGACTATCCATATCCAAATCCTGCAATCCACCTTGATGACCTATGGTGAAAGGGAGACGATGGGATCAGTGCACGGAGCTCGGAGGAACACTAACCAAAGTAGAGCCTGTAAAAAACCGACAAACTTGTTACTTTAAGGCGGTGCGATAAGATTAGTCTATTCAAACAATCATACTTAATATTTCGCTATGAGTTGTTATAATTTACTTCATAAATAAATCATACAGCACAAAAAGAAGAAAGAAAGATAGAATTATTTAAAGAAAGCCATATATTAGTAATGTGACGTGTTAGCAATCTAACAGCACGTTTGTATCTGCAATCCGGGTTGGCAATTTGCAATATACTCATTTTTGTTTCAGCTAATTTCACCGCGTCAGTAATGTTTCGTGGAATCTGTCAATCATCATATAGCGTCATTATGTGCGGCACTGGCCTTAACAAATAGCATGGCTTGGATATGAAAAGATTATTGAGACCCCTTTGCATCCTTGAATATTATATAAGTTCAAAGCACGAATGTGCCACTTATCTAATGTGATCCCTGCCTGAAAAGGAGCATACGCCATTGACTGCGAACATTTTGAATCGAATACAGCTAGCCGAGTGCCATCAACACAGATCGAAAGATGTTTCGAGGGTTCCATTTCAATTTGTTCACGGCACAAAATAGAAATTTATCCAAATTCGTTCAGAAAGGCCACGGTCTCTCTGAATGTACTCGCTTATTCACTCGCCATTTCTGCTGGTTTATTGGAATTCTACCTTTAAAAACCCTTTTCCTGCGTATGTAGATATTTATTGAACCTTTCCATTGTATTGAGACGCTGACGTTTTATAAGCGCCTTTCATTCCCGATAACCATTAAAAACTACATATTTCGTATTGCACAGTTATAAGGATTTCATAAAAAAATTTCGATTTAGCATGTTCTGTTTTTCTAGTCCAAGTATAAATTTGAAACGGAAAAAATATTTATAGTTTAATAAGGAAACCCGAGTTCTTTTTGCATCGGTAAATATTTTTGTTAAGGTACGCTTTATTTTTTTATGTGATTTGGTACACCAATTCTCTAATATAATATTATATTCAATTCTATATATTATTAAAATTTAACAGAATGTAGAATAAATAAAAATATTGTTTGATTTTGCTTTAGGGGTCGATAGTTCAAGCCTAAGAGCAACAATAATTTTGCTTAGTATCATGTTACAAGTTATAATTTTAAAACATTGTTTAATTTTGGACCTCTAATGTTTGAATGAGTTTCAGTTTTGTAATTAGTCTAGTTAAATTAATACAAAACAAAAATCTTTATCTCTTTTGATTATTGTTATTATCGGATTTCATAGTTCTAAAACAACAGAAGGTAACTTATAAATTAATATTCCCTACGTATTTACACAACATTCATTACTTTATTTTTTAGTCTGTTAATGGATCTTAGACCTGAGTACGTTCCTGAAGTACAGTAGTATCAAGCGAACACAGGCATGGCGACATGCAAGTCTTTTAAATAGATTAGATGATTATTTTACGAAAAGCCTAGGCTCTTCATTGTGGATGCAAAACTGTGTCATAACAAGTCTTTTTACCTGATGTAAAAAAGCAAATGAGTGAGTCAAACAAGTATTGACAGTAATAACAGACAATACAAATGGCAGCTATTGAATTCAATCCCAAGGTCGAAAAGACCTAACCCTTATTGTTAACGAGACCATTGTCGATGGAAAAATGGCCCTTACGGATCCTCAAGGCGATCTATTTATACCTACCTAATATGGGTTACCATAAAGCAAGTTTACGGCCCCAATCAGTCCAGGCGGCTCCGATAAATTCACCCAACGCTTAGGCTTGGTATATTGATGTGTGTTGAATCCTAAGATTCCGGTGTAGCTAACAAATTGCCACTAGCTCGCTTATTTACGTGACTGGATTTTCGGCAGTTTGGTAGTTTATTAAGATAACTTTTATACATAAAGTTTGTATTTTGTATGTTTGTATTAATAAATAAAAGCCTTTTTTGAATATAATGGATGAAAATGTAAAATAGTTTATCTGTTCAGCTGGGTAGGTAGGTGGGTTTTGGTCTTTACCATGCCCCCAGCTGAAATAAGATGAGCCTTGCCATCCGCGCAGACAATGTCAATTAACTGGACAGTTAATTACCCATATAGGACGAGTCGCATGTAAACGGAAGTCGATTGGAGTGTGCCGTCTCTGCCCAAGTCAAGTTAGCCAAGTAGATGCAGGTTTCTTCTCTGAAAAAATCTTGTTAATTTTATCTTCACCCATTTTATACCACTCACAAAGATCTTGTATATCTTAATCTTTAAATCTTTGCTATGTACATAAATTATCATCATGTACATCGATAAAAAGGCTTCTATTACTATTTTAAAATCTACCCATTTCCTTTGAGTACGTAAAACGAATCCAAACTAGGACTCTTAATATCTCGATACGGAATTTAAGCTTACAAAAAGAAGCAGTTAAAATCGAAAAGGAAATAAGGTTATAAAAGAATTTTTTCTATATTCCACAAAAATTGTTGCGGAAAAAATGCAACTTGCATCCGTAAGTACCATTTTGCGTGACTCTAAATGTACCGGCTTTCATTGAAGTTTTAATGTTGTTTATTGGACTTGTAATGACAACATTATTCATTGTAATATACCTTATTGTTAGCGTATACTAATACCTAACTACCTCGGTGATAGTCGTCTCACCTGTGGGCTTAGATCGGTAAGCCCGAAATATTGGGTCGAAATCCTACCGGAGGCCTCATGGTAAGAGTTTTAAGCGATACTTAATTTTATAGAAAAATATTTTCTAAGGTCCGGGTAATTTAATGCATTATTCAAGGTTGTCATGTTGCAGTTACTTCATGTAGTCCACATGAGAAGCTCTTGTTATTCATTGATCTTAATTTATCTACTATCAATAGAAGTAATCTCAAAATCTTTAAAATATCAAAGAATTAAATACGATGTTAAGTTAAAAAATTAATATTTTCAACGTACTTGGTTCAGAGCCAACATTAAATTTAATAACATTAAATTTAATTGATTGAAGTTAAAAATTACGACAGCAAATTCAATTTATTGGGTAAACAGAAGTGAGATCTGAATGTTTATAGGTCACTTTTGTATCTAGAAATAAAGAAATTGTGTTTATTTTTCTGGAAAAATACAACAATATTCTTCTACATATAAATTTAAGGACACAAAAACAATAGTCACCTAGCATGAGCCATGGTGATGAAGACACTATAACAGTGGTCTTCCGTGGCTTCATTCATATAATAAACAAATATATTTTAAATAATGGCACAATGGTGTGGACTGTTGCCCTCCTACCGGGAGGGCTGAGGTTCAAATCCCGCAACGAACCAATGTGTTTTCCAATTTCCAAAATTTTATGTGCGTTATCCGACGCTCTTAAAATGAGAGAAAACATCGTGAGAAAACCTGCGCATGCCTGCGAAGAGATTCAAACGTTTTTCGTGAAGTTGTCCAACCCGCACTGGGCCCGCGTGGACGACTAAGGCCTAAACACCTAATATGAGTAGGCTCGTGCCCCTCGATGAGGATGGTTAATGAACTGGTGATGATGACTGTATTAATATTGTAATACACCATCTGATCCGGAAGGAAAATCAAATGATGATTATTTTCTCGTTATTGCTGTGACAACGTTGTATTCTTTCTAAAATCTCACAACCTGTACTTGACCCAGTAAAAAACTCAAATACGTTTAATAAGTACTTAGATTACAGTTCGAAACAACTTGATCTAATTCATGCTTTTGATCTTATACACTTTAATAGATTTTAATAGAGGTCAAAGTAGTCAAGATTACCATGAATTTATCATTTTAAATTTTAGGAAATAGTACCTTAATACTAACAGTGGTAACTTGGACAACATGAGGGATAGATATGTCTAACTGTGGACTGTGATAGGTTAATGAGGGAGAAAAAAATGAGTTATTAAAGAAAATATTCAATGCATTTGATAAATAATTAAATAAAAATAGATACTATTTCTGCTGAACAACGATCTTATTATACTCAACATGGTCTTAGATTTTTATTTTTGGTTAAATTTTTGTATAACCAACATAAAGTCATAATTCCTTTTTACAAGGACAATATAAAATAGTGTAGGTAATATAAAAGATATTATTGGTTTAAATATCACACAATACGAAGTAATAATCATCAGAATTTCAGACGTCGGTAATTGTTTTCCGTAAACTATCGCACATCATAGGAGTTAAACTGAAACGAAATTAGGCCAAAGTCGTTACTGGAGTAATGACCGACACTATATGGGGTCAATATAATTGATGATGGCGTAAATGGTTAACACAAACAAGAAACCCTATCTTATGCCGCAATCGTGTTAATATATGGTAAATACAGGTATTTGTAATGTATTGATGGTTTGTTTTGTGATAATTTATAATTTTGTCACGTGTGCGTAACTCATGCCTGAGAAAATTCACAGATACTTACTTACAATTGTGTCAATAAGAGCTGTTTTATTTTAATTGAAATTCTTTTTAATATTTAAACATTTCATCCCTTTACCCTTACGTCAGAACATTTGATAAAAAAAAAGAATCCTTTCTCAGTTGGTAAACATTTTTGAAATGGACATAACTATAAAGCTTATTTTATTTAAACATAATATTTGTTAGACAGAGGTTTCACGAAACCAAATTAATATTAAAAGTTATATTCACGTTTACTGATTACCTTTCGAAAAATACTACGGTTAGGCGTCACCATTCATACTTTATGATACAACCAATGCATCATTGAAAAACATTAGATTTCTGATATTGACTTTAAGTGTTCACTGAACCACAATGATTTTTACACATTCGCCTTCCAAAATATCACTGACCACAGCTGCGGTCACGCAAGCCATCGCTTAAGATTTTTTCACCATTCGTTTCGTAAGGTATTTCCAACGTTCCCATTTTATGGAATTCCTTTGACATGGCATCCGCCCATTAGATTGTGTGATTGCTACGACGTAGCACCGCTGTAGACGCTACGTGCGTAGCCGTAGTTACCTAGTTTTTACGCGTGAAGTAATGATTGAAGTCTTTGTGTCGAAGCTCGATTGTGCGGTGTTTGTCGTATTGCGTATAGCGGGCAAATGGATTGGGGTGGATGGGGCGGATTAGGTATTCTCGTTTCTGAGTGATTAAGGATTAGATTGGTTTAGCTTGGTAATACTTTGAAATAATTTTACAACTTCACTTAGCTAAAAGTAACTATTGTAAGTCTGGCGTAGAATAAAAAAAAATCCACTCTCATGATTTGTAAAAGGCGATTCTTATAAACTATTTATATGAATAAAAATTTGTTTCAGAGTAAATATCTTGCTTTGTCGTCGATAGAGTGTTAGTGGCTCATTGATGTTGACTTCCGATTTGGAAAGTGCACGTTCAAATCCCGCCACGTACCAAACCAAGCTGGTACACAAACCACTGTTTGAAATTTTCAAATTATAATGTACGTTTATCTGACACTCTTACGGTAAAGGAAAACATCATGAAGAAACCTGCGCACGCCTGCGAATTGATCCAAAGATTGTACGTGAAGTCAGCCAATCCGTACCCGCATACTATATAGTGAAACTAGGTGATCGTCGAAATATATCTAAAAGCTAGCTTTTTGGTGTATAAACCAACCAACTAATTAGACGGTCGAAATGTCATTGATATTGTAATGTCCCAGCAATTACCATAAAGGTCTTAGAGGGAAATCATTAATTGGAATCCCTAATGCCCAAACTATCAAATTAGAATGGTGATTGATAAATTTATTGCAAATTGAGTAACAAATCAGGATAAAGCCTCAGCAAAATTGCCGCAACAAAAGTTATTAAATACATGTGTATGTTAGTGTAAATTATTAAATATAATATTACGGTAAACAAACGTTGTTTCAACTCATCAAATAATGTGTTGGAGTACTAGAATAATTTATTAACATTAATGGAACAACGTTATTAACCTAATTATGTTGAATGCAACAAGACCTCACATTTTTATTTTTTATGGAAACTTACGAAGTATTAAATACTATTGAATATAAATATTACCAAAAAAGTTCCATTGAAAACTAATAATGTCCTTTACCATACTTTTCTCGTTAACTTGCATTTAAACCCGCCTTTATAAGATAATCTTACAACGATATTAACGTTTGTTTATCAACTGTTAAAATTTTTACAACCCATTTGGTGTAATGGTTGAGACGTCGGCTATTACATCAAGGGTTTGGGTTCGATCGCAATGTAGTACAAACATTTGTGTGCAGGAACATGTCTAAGAAACATGTAAATGTTTTTATTATACATTGAAACACCTAGTGGTCTGGGTGTTTCTATGTAAAGAATAACACCTTTAAGGTTGCAAAAATAAAACACAATTGTTTTATAATTTTGATGTCGGTGCCAAGTCTCAAGCAAACTATTCAGCTTTAAAAATAGGGGCCTAATTATAATTACTGATGAAATTATCATCTGTTGTTAGAAAGATAGGCACATTTAGACACATTTCTTGTTTTACTTAACATGAACTTCAAATTCATAAAATCATAAACTACTTTTTAAATTGTCTGGTTTGCTCAATAACGTATTATAAAAATTATTAAAAGCACTGTTCAATCTCTTGAAGCCACATTAATATCAGTTGAAGCCAAAGAAATCTTTAGTGATTGAATTTGGTAAATAATAAAACAAATATTACCACGACTGAAAAAAACGCAATAAATCCAACCCGTCTAACTTACGACTACGAATTGCAGTAACTTAAGGTGTATTTGTGACAAAAACTATAAAATATTCAAATCATAGACAACGGTGTTAACGGCGACACGTCACGCGATATTGAATAAAACATTGACAAGTATCCGCGTTCCACGGAGTTACGATGGCACCTATTGCTTAAGCTAGGTACGATCAAAAGAACTCACTTTCAACGCAAGTACGAGATTGAAAGTGCTTTATTCCATACAATATGAATCCATACGAAATCAAACAATGTGTTCTCAATGTCTTCGTCCAGTAGTTCATAAATTGAGTTTGTATTATTATATCCAAAGATTTATTTAGTTGTAATTGCTTCCTTGTTGATATAAAAATATTGCTATTTGCCTGAAGCTTATATTTATATCACGGTTTAGAATTCTTCGAAAACGGAAATGTTTGTTCAGGTCATAAAACGTGAATCCCCGACTGTCTAATAATGTAAGAGTTTTCAGAGGGCACGTAAAAGTCTCAGCATTCAGATCCTGGATATACATGAAACAATAATACGCGGGATCAAGGCCGAATCAGTATTCTTCTGCTACTTGATTTTTCCCGCGCCTTTGATTCGATTAACACTTCCCTACTGCTCTCAAAGCTATCCTACTATGCATAGACGCACACTCTGTCAAGTGGTTTTCTAGCTACCTTCAACATAGGCAACAGTATGTACAACTCACTAGAGAGGATGGGTGCAAAGTCAATCATCATCACAAGTTGTGAAGCGCGGTGTCCCCAAGATCTATCCTTGACCTATTCTATACATACTGTATAGCGCTGATATAGTAAACTCAATAAAACACTGCCCAGTGGCATCTATATGCCGATGATTTGCAACTGCACATATCTTCAATACCTGCTGATATTGAGAGCGCCGTGGAAGTACTGAACGAGGATTTAGAAAGGCTATCTCAATGTGCCACTCCAACTGCTTGACTCTTAACCCTAAAAAATCCAAAATGATGATTGTAGGTAGCAAAATAAATATCCAAAAAACTGAAGAGCGATGACTGGGTGTAAAATTGAATGGTGTGATTGAACAGGTTAATGAAGCCAGGTCTGCTTTTTGATAGCCAATTGAACTTTAATAGCCACATAACTGAATGTTCCCGTAACTGTTTTTACAGGCTGAAGCTTTTATATAAAATAAGGCCATACTTAAATCAACAGTTAAGAATTCTTCTCTGCGAGTCGTTAGTCTTGTCCAAACTTAATTACTGTGACATAGTTTATGGACCATGCTTGCTTAAAAAAACAGCCAAGATAGTGCAGCGTGTTCAAAACGCTTGTGCACGGTTCTGCTTCCAGATGCCCCCTCGCTCACACGTCACACCCTTCTTGAACGCAGCTAACATAATCAAAATGGAGTCCCGCAGAATGCTTCACCTGGCATCTTTTATTTTGTTGTAAAAACTAAAACCCCAAGCTATCTCTTTGAAAAACTTGTATGGGCTCAAGATCACTTTAGATATCCAAAGAGAACATGTACCCACACTTTTATAACCTCAAAACATCGAACCGTTGCTTTTCGTGGGTCCTTTCGATTCGCCGCCTCACGGTGCTGGAATGATCTGCCTCCCCCGTTGCGTGACATAAAAACAAAGTACACATTCAAAAAAAAGGTTAAAAAATACTTTTTAGTAGTTCAAAATTCAAACAACCAACCTGTTTATTCTTCTATACGCAGCGGTTTGAGTCTGGCAGAACAAATCACCAGCATCGTTGAGGCTTAGAGAGTGCAGTAGACGTTTGGTATCCCTCTCATCCACTCGCATATATGGAAGCAAGCCACTGTTCGTCATTTCATAAGCGGAAAATGCTTCAGGTGTAGACATTTATTAAAATTACTGAAGTGTAAAGCCCACTAAAGTCAACTGTCAAACTAAACAGATTGATTGAAACGCTCAGTTTTTATTGTATCATTTTGTGTACCGATGTTTCATATATTGTACTTATGTATACATGATGATTTTTCTTTCTTTCTTTCTTTCAATACATAAAACAATTGCGCTAGTTTAAGTATTTCTTTGCACTACAAGTTTATGTGTAATGTTTTGTGCGTTATGTATCATTATAACCTGTACTTCAAGGAGGAAGTGTTGGCTCCTGAAATGCGGCTATTTTTATAATCTTAGGAGCCAGGGCTATGTTAAATGTCATTTCAAATTTACATTCTTAAATTAAATAAATAATATTAGTTATATACAGGCTGCAGACGGTATTGTAACTCTGAAAGTACAAGAGATGAAGAAGGTTTTTGAAATGTAATAAATAAAAATAACACAGATGGCACACAAAAATCGATTGCTTGCTAGGGTTTAATTAAATTTCCGACCTCGATCATCATTCAATTTTGATGACTATACTGTTTTAATTCTTATATTTAGGCTGGCGTACTAGGGGCAAGCCTCTTGAGATTAACGCAGTTTGTTACAGGGCTGACCCTTTTACTCGTATATACGAACAGATGTTGAGGTTTTTTCTGTTAGTGTTGGCGCTTCACTGGGCAATTAGGTAGCGCGGAGGACCCTTAAGATTATAAAAACACAAAGAGGTCAAGGGCAACTTCCATGAACTGTCGATTCTGTGTTAGAATAATCCAAGAAAAACTTCAAAGAACAAAACGAAAATAGTAAGTGGAGTGGTATTATTTTATGATATATTGTTTTGTTTAAGGCATCATAGAGCTGAAATTAAATCATACAAAAAACAAAACATGTTCACCCCATAAAAACGGCTTTCTCTATTCTTACTTATCCTAGTAAAATCTTTAAACATGTTTAAAGATCATTCTGTAACTAAGACAATAAAATCAAATAATGACTCTACTTTTGGAAAATTACAAGCAAACACTAAAAAAATATGTTATGTTATTTTATTAATTAATAGTAAATATTATGGAAATTTAGAACTTCGTTAATTGCATCGACTACACTTTTTTTTACTATATATGTAAATATGTACACAAGCAACATACATATATGTATGTATATGAGTTTCGTACTCATCTATTACTTTTTTTTACTGAATCCTATTTATTAATGCAGAACAAACACACTCATAACTGCAACTCTTGTAACATGATGATCATTCACCACTCAAAGGTTACTTCGACACATCCCAGAGACCCGTGCTACATATTTATTTGATTCGGCACATTGGGTCGTATTGAACTGAATCGAAATGGAGCAAATCTAACGAATTGCCTCGTTCTGACAACCGAATTCATCAGTACGCAAGGCTTTTTGGTGACGAGCCATTCTCTAGAAGGATCCACTTTTTGTAATCCGAGATAATGCTCACATAAATTCAGGGCGTTGGCCTATCTTTGGTTATATCTCTGAAGAATTCGGTTACACACTGGTCTGCGTAAGTTAAGTTTGTTTAGAACGGTAACGATCTCTGTAATTAGACGAATCGAGTGAGTTTATAATTACAGAGATCGCACATCTGTTATCTTTGGTGACAGGCCAAGTGCGGCATTGATGGTGAACAACGATTAGACTGTAGTGTCGTTGGTTAATATAACTTTTATCAGTTGTTGGTTCCTTTAATGTCGCTCTGTCATGGTGAGGCGTATCATTAACTATCAAAATATTTTGTTACAAAGTGTACATGACACTCACCGTCATGTACACTTTGTAACAAAATATTTTTAGTAAAAGTTTTGTCTATCTCAGCCCAAAATATCTCAAACATTCCTTTTTTTGTTGTTATTATAAATCAGTGATTAGCATTGAAGGGATAGTACGTGTAATTCGTATATAAACACATACCTGAATGATACAAATGAACAACTGGGCTTAGGTTTAGAACCACTAAGTGTATGCAACAATTTTATTTACTATCAGGCGGGCTATTTCCTTGATTGCCGTATTATTTCATATAACAGATAAATAGGTATGATTTATCTGTAGACGAAATTAAAAATGTGACAAGGTAAATAATTAATATTTTCTGAAATTTAATTCATTTTATTATTCACGCTTGACCAGATCACTCTTTAAAAATTCATGATAGTATTAAACAATAAATATTTACTGACGTTCACACACCGGAGTAGTGGTATTAAGCCCATTTTATTAATTTGCCGAAAATAAGTTCCTATATGTGTTTACTTCGCTTTACGTCTTTCTTTTACTAATGCCAACGGAGTCACGAAAAATATAATGGCCGCAGCCGTATATCACCTCCGCAGTACCCTTAAAATAAATGCTTACAGCCGAATGGTACGTAAACAAAAACTAGGGTTGCCTTCTTTTGATGCTAACTATTGGATTTAGTTTGAGTCCCAACATTTTATATTGAAGCCTTTTTTTCTATTAGGCAATGTTCAATAGATGTCGAAAATTGTGATCAACATATGTTTATATGATAAATAAATTTTGTATTATGGTATGGTATACATTTCCGAACTTTAATTCTGTATTCTGAATACAAATTAAAAGGTTATAGAAGTTCTGTGAACATAAACAGCAGAGACATTCATCATTTGATTTTTTTTCTTTAAAATATTAGTAAGTGAGTATTTTAATATTTGGTAAACTTGGTAACATAAGGTTCACAAACATTGCATATTTATGAAAATGCATTCAGATTTATCAACTTTATTCTGCAAGAATACTTCAAAACATTAAATTTCCATTTATTTCGAAACGCTTTGAAAGCTGTGGCTTTTTTCATTACTAAATCCGCTTAACATTTGATTTTTAAATTCACATCGGAGCAACTTTTTTTTCTTTGAATCCGAATATAAAAGACGATGGCGAGCTCACCGTGTAAGAATTCACGTTCGCCGATTCCGATTGTAAAGCAAAACAAATGTCAGTCGAAATAAATGCAATCCCGAACAAGTCTTCACAGTAAATACGAGTATTTGTTGAATACTTGGGCGCCCGGAGGCGAGCGGAATCTGCTTTATTTGAATAATTTGATTAAGCCGAACGTGCCCGCCGCTCGGTAGCCCGTGCGACGAACACAATAAGGTCCATTATACCGCAAGGGTCTTTAGAAAACCTTATCGATCGTGCCCAAGACGATTGCGACCTTATTTATTTATTTTAAACGTCTTCAGGATGAAGTTGTGGGTGTTAATTAAGAACGTAATTAAACACCCGCCAACAGTCATTATCAGTCTAGTACTACAGTGTCCCTTTAGAATGAACATTGATCAAGGGTTTTCAAATATAGTTCCAGATTAATGTAACCAAATTAGCACGATTCAAGATGAACGAAATCAAACAGTGTTTAAGTGGATAAGGAATAAACCTCTTTTTATTAAATCGTTTTTTATAATTTTTGAGTGCTAACTAAAGTACAATGATATTTACGCTCCTTACCATTATTACTATTCTTTTTGGGGCTGAAGACCTAAACCGTGCTATAAACCCTGGCAAAATGCTCTTCATTGTCAACTTTCGATATGACTAACACTTGGTCGATGATTATTCAGTGAGATTGTAAGTTAAGTAACAACA
>PQWD01000609.1:0-29558 GCA_019425675.1 Leucinodes orbonalis
AACAAAATGGGTTGTCTATGCCTAATAGTTATTTTTATAGTTTGTATTTAAGATATTATTTGATTCTTTTAATTAGGACTGTGTTTGATGCCGAAGTAGATTAATCTCAGTAAATTGGCTTGTTTGCAGTAAAACAAATCTTTACAAACACGAGAAGCGGTGCACAGCGCAGGATTCTGTGATAATGCTGAAGGCTCGGGCGCTGTTCCTCGGCCGAAAGGGCAGGAGCCGGCCCTACATACCAGACCTTAGCACTATACCTGTTATGAAGCCAGTCAACACTAAGAGGTAAGTCATTACGTACGTCATTGGATGTGTACACTTACTTAAAAAAATGAACACAATATGTAGGTCAAGTTTATATCAGGCTGAAACTTGCAGAAAAATTCTAGCAGAAAAAATGCGATGGCTAGGGACGAAAGACTTGGTCCCAAAAAAGGATGATTTTGTTTACGTTTTTTACTACAACATGTAAATTATTTAGATTTTTTGAAGATATTCTAAAAACAGACATTTTTTGAGACCAACTCTTTTTCGTCCGTGGCTATTTGCGTTTATTCTGCTTCTAATTTCTGCCAGTTTTAGCCTCATTAAGTTTATGGAAGACAAAGAGTGAATGATTACATATTTGCAGAACACAGTTACTTTATAATCTATACACCTAAACTCAGTGGCGTGCACAGATATATTAAGTAGGTTATGCAAAGCGAGTTACACTAATCGCAAAATCAATAAATTATTTACAAATCATTTTTGTCAAATTGAGTGCTATTGATGACAGCAGATCGTTATAGTTTAAAATATGTAGACTAAAATGGGCAAACAAGTGAAACTCATTTAAAATGGCTATTCTCCGGGTTGTCTGCACGTACAGGGCATACCCCGTGCGTGCAGACAACCCGAAAAACTGCTTATTTGCATATATGGAGTGCTCACCACTGCCCAAAGTCTATTCAGACTTAAATAAGATTTAAAATGTTTCTCTTCAAATTGGTAAATAATTATCAAATTTACTTAAGTAGTACAAGCAATTTTCACAATCACAAAGTTCAGTGAAAGTGGTAGCAATGTTTTCTTTCTTGAATCGGCAGATTCGTATGCTCGCAGTGTTCGGCCACGTTTGTGACCAAAGTGAATCTGGTAGCGCATGAGAACTGCCATCGTGGAGTGCGTCCCTTCTGTTGCGACAAGTGCCCGAACGCATATTCTTCGCTGTCAGCCCTAACGGTAAATATAATACACTTATTTGAAATTATAATTGTAATATCCACTGGCATTCACACAGCGCCATCTTGCCCCAAATTAAGCGTGAAGCCTGTATTATGGGTACTATACAACAGATAAACATACTTACGTATTTTTTTGTAAATACATACATATTATACATAAAAAACACCCCGACCATTACAAACAGACATGTTCATGCACACAAATGTTTGTACTGCCGGTTATTGAACCCGGAACCCTTGGTGTTGCAGTTGACGTCTCAACTGCTACACCAAATGAGTCGTTTATAAATTATATTATCGGCTTCTCTGTTTTATATGTGTATTTTTGTTGCGTTGCTATTGGTCTTTCGAAAATAAATAAAATTATTTAATATATAGACATACAGCAATAGTCAAAATAAATTATTTAGTAGATATGGTGGCAAATAAATCGGTAGGTGATAATGTTTAGCCCCGACAAAGAGAGACCTAACAGTATTTGGCAATGACGTCACATATCACTAATCTTATACAAAATATATGGAAAAGTTCCTTTTTGACAGTTCATAAATAGTACGTCAACGATTAGTGGTGTCAAGTACCCAATTATTAGCACCCAGTCCAATATTGTTTGTTGCAGCGTCATGCCCAGAATCATTCGGACCAGCAGTACATCTGCGACCACTGCCAGCGGGCGTTTAAAGTGAAGGCAGCGCTCGTTGCGCATATGAACACACACGAACGTGAGTATCAAGCCCTGGGGGTTACCGCCATCTCTTAAAACAGTGTTACAATAATATTACTTCGTCTTTTCTGGTACAAAAATGCTGACGTATCATAATAACAATATTGCGGTAATCCCCCAGGGCGTCCATAAAATTATATGAGACTAGCTGTTCCCCGCGGTATTACCCGCGTTATAAGTATTCTCCCGCAGTAAAACATAACATCCAATCGTTTCGTTAAGTCAGGTTACGGCGGCCACCGCACGGTAAAACATTGCTTTATTTTTCCAAAAATAAAAAGTTATGTCATAAATAAAAGTAGCCTATGCCAGTTACCTGCCAAAAAAGTCCCGTCAAAATCCATCCAGCCGTTTCAGATATTACACAGAACAAACAGACAGACAGACGAAAATAAAATGTTTCATATGCATTAGCTAAATTCATACGCATGAAGGAAAAACAATGTTATTTCAATATAACAGGCAATGCAATTTTATTTATATGTAATAAGTTAGAGTAAAAATCATCCAAATGTTTTTTTTTCCCAGCGGTACCCAAGTGGGGATGTAGCGAGTGTCCGAAGCGGTTCGCGACCAAGAACGCGATGAACCACCACCTGCGCACGCAACACCTCAACCTTCCCATGCCGTGCGCCTGCCAGATATGCCCCAGGAGGTGACTATCAATAAATAAATCTGCCAATTTTCGTCCACTGCTGAATCAACCAATTTTCGTCCATTACTGAATCAACCAATTTTCGTCTATTGCTGAATCAGCCAAATTCGGTATTCTCCACCATTCGCAATAAAATACCAAACCTTATTTTCATAAAAGTGCACTTTATTTTATATGTCGTTTCATTGATCACTTTTGTTTATTTGCAATATTGTATTTTTAAATACACTGAAACCAATAAATATTAGGTCAATTGATGTTAGTGTGCAATGACGTCACGTTTCAATAATCTCATACAAAATATATGAAAACGTTCCTTTTTGACAGTTCATAAAAAGTGCGTCAACGATTAGTGGTGTCAAATATCCAATTTCGTCCATTGCTGAACATAGAAAATGAAACGGCCTCTCTAGTGGGCTTAGCGTTCGGTTGCGTAAGCCCGAGCTAGTTCGGAGAAACATCACTTTGTGAGAGTTTACCATGTTAAGTAGAAAATTAATGTCGTTTTGAATTTTCGAAATTATATGTAAGTTTATCTGACGCTCTTACGGTGAAGGAAAACATCGTGAGGAAACCTGCGCATGCCTATGACTGAATAACTACTCGGGATTTAAAGTTGCAGATCCGGATAGTTAAGAAAAAAAAATGCGATTGGACGCTTCTAAAATGGATAGCACCGTGTACAAATATAAAGATGCTTGTTTGTTGTTCCAGATACCCAAGGATGTCCCTACTTCGAGATCACATGAAAAAGAAACATGGAATGGCATTGATGACTCGTAAGGTAATGTGCTGTCAGCAAAAAGTAATAAATATTTACAGTCACACAACGCCGTCTTACCCCAGACGTAGAAATTTTTTTTATGTTAGGAAGTGAATGGGACGGTCAGGACGCTCACCTGATGGTAAGTGATACGCCTGACCATGACAGAGTCGCATTGAAGGTGACCAACGTTAATTTTCTCCATTAATGCCGCACTGCGCCTGTCACCCGACACAACAGATGTTAGGTCTCTTATACCATAATTTCACTTTTTATGGGTGATAAACATTTTTGATTTGTAAATATGTTACATAGTAACACTATATGATATGTATGATTTACAGTCCTTTTGTATTCAGTTAATATGATAAAATGCATTTGTGCTAGTTTTACTTTTTTCATTATAATCATGAGCTCATTAAACGTCCGCACCGAGGGGCTCGAGCCCACCCGTACTGCGGGTTAGACGCGCACTTCACGCACGACAATTTTGAATCTCTTCGCAGGCGTGCGCAGGTTTCTTCACGATGTTTTCCTTCACCGTAAGAGCGTCGGATAACGTACATATATATTTTCAAAATTTCGAAATCACATTGGTACGTGTCGGGATTTGAACCTCCCATTATTCTTACACACTCACACTTACACTTTTATTTAATTAATATTTATTTGTGACATTTCTACACATTGTTTTTCCGACATTAATGTAATGATAAACAGAATAAAAACTATTATTTTCAGATGTTCTTCAAAATGCTGCCAACAATGACGGAGGAGCAGTTAATGCAAGCCAAAGAGATCTTGAAGGAAGAAGGGCCAATGCTGAACCTCTCCGCGGACATCGACTTCGGACAAGAAGGCGCCAAGTGGATAGAAGAGATCCAAGCGTGATGTCTGATGCTTACTAGTTGAGATGATAGTACAAAATTGGAGAATTAAAAAGTGCTGATTTGTATATAATTGGAAGATGCACCGAAAGTGCTGATATGTATGAAATTAGAAGATGCACCGAAAGTGCTGATATGTATGAAATTGGAAGATGCACCGAAAGTGCTCATTTGTATGAAATGGAAGATGCTTAAAGTGCTGATTTGTATGAAATTGGAAGATGCACCGAAAGTGCTCATTTGTATGAAATTGGAAGATGCTTAGTGATGATTTATATGAAATTGGAAGATGAACAGAAAGTGCTCGTTTGTATGAAATTGGAAGATGCACCGCAAGTGATGATTTGTATGAAATTGGAAGATGCTTAAAGTGATGACTTATATGAAATTGGAAGATGAACCGAAACCGAAATATAATCACATCAATGTGATTTTATTTATATTTATATCTGTCATGTCATATCGTAATTTAGTGGGAAATTAACTTTCACTATGCGATTTCCCCGTGAGCGACGCTAATATTAAAAATAAGAACCAGTTTTTTTTAAATATTTCCTAACTAAGAGGCCATAAATGTTTATTATAACCTTATTAATTGGACAATATATATTATTCACTAAAAATATTCAAATGCAGTGACCGTAGTAAATAAGGGTAGTGACGGGCCGCCCTGACGGTCACTAAAATGCCAGCAATAAGGTTATTATAGTTCCCGATATTTTTCACCAAAGTATGGCATAGATCAGAGCTTCTTCATCTATTTGAGATTTAGACACTTGTCTATTTCTTTGAGTTCAGGACTTGCTTATGGAAGTATTTTGTTTTTAAAATATTTAATAATCAAGATAAAATTTCTATCAAAAGGATTATTAGCAATTTTATTATTATATTTTGTACTTAAAATTACAAATTTAGCTATGATGGTATCGGCTCGTATTGGAAATATGGTTTTCTTCCCAAAATAATTTAGAAATACCTGCAATGTACGAAACAGAGAGCGACTACCTTATTTCTCTGCCATTTTTATGGTACCTAGTTTTCTTTTTTGTTTGTTTTGTTTTCTTTAATTGTTGTTTGCTGGTGACAAAGAAATTCTTTGACATATTGGTCGGATAGTTTTCGGTCATGGTGACTAGATATAGTCCTAGTAAGTACAACACGGGTGCCTTATTATCATGTCATAATTACGAATAACATTTCTTTGTACGTGGTAGTATTGAGATTCTGGTGAAAGCTTGAACTCTCCTCGCGTATGGCGTAATTGCATTAGTCTTGCTTCTAAACTAGCCCATAATTCATAAATGGCTATTCAATAGCTAGCCCAAAATTCAAGAATGGCTATTCAATAACTAGCCGGAAATTCATAAATGGCTATTCAATATTGTGTTCATAGTGTAGGGGATCCGCCCTACAATAGATTTATTTATTTCATAAATTAAGATACGATATTTTTTAGGATGAACTTTTTCCTGCTGGCTGCGGATGGCTTCACAGCTTTATCGGGAAAGTGTAGAGAGCAGATGGTTAAGCCTAAAAGTTAATGCAATAAGCCTAAGCGCGTTCTAGAGTGGGAATCGCACCTCGGCTTAGAGGGGTTGCAGGGGTGTAACGTACGTTTGGGGAGAAAAACGACACGATAGGATATAGTCATACTGTACTTTTAGTAGGTACCTTGTTTACAGTTATGTTTTAGTATTTCTATTTATTATTTGCTTTGGGCGGATCCAGATAAAAAGTACTTTTTAATATTCTTATAGAATATTAGATAAAAACCTTGTGTGGTTTGCTCTGTATACATTCCACAACATTGTCTTGAGAAATTGATATGAAATATGTAACAAATACATGGCAATTTTGTCCATCGGCTACGATTAATAAAATATATTTTATTGATTTATTTGCAATACCAAACGAGGGTTCTTTTTACTGTGTATTAAACATCCATACTTACTTAGTAATGTGTAGTCTCAGAGTCATACGGGTGTAAATGTTTTGTAAAAAGTAAAGTGAATGTATTCAATGTGAGTCCTACAATATGTTATAAATATTTTAGGATTTTTATGCTGATTGTTAAATAAAGCACAGTTTTAATACCAAAAAGTGTTTTATTACGCACTTTTATTTCAACCAAATGTTTACGAAATACTCATATAGCATACACAATCGTTAGAAGACACCACAAATATTATAATGCTTCGTTACATACTAGGAAAATACAAAATATTAAGCGGTTTCTCGGTAACACCTACCTGGATATCTTATTTTAAAAATATGCGAAATATACAAGTGAAATGCACCTTTTATAAATACGATGTAATTAAATCTTGGTCATTAGTTAACACTCCAAGACCTTTCCTTTTGGCATTTCTGATCGAAGGTCCGACTTTACGGAGAAAAATGTGAAATATGAAATATTTCCTATTCATTTGTTCGGGCCAAAGACAATGAAGATAGATACTATAGAAGTCGTCAGTAGGGGTTACATTAAGTATCTGGATTTGTAAGTTTTTCTATCAATATGATTTGATTTTATTATTTCTTCATTAGATACATGTAAATATATCTAATGAAGAACTCATAATTTCACTTAACACTGTTTAGCCCGTACTAAGGAGTAAGAATCGACAAAATATTGACAATCGAATATTAAAAACAATTACGGCTTAAATCATAGACAAGTAACCAAATTTTGTTGATCTTATTTTGTTGATCTCATACGTATACTTCAACGTATTATAAATAAATAAATATCTTCTGACATTCACACAGCGCCATCTAGTCCCATAATAAGCATTTAGCCTGTAATACGGTACTAAACAACTGACAAACATACTTATATATTTTTTTGAAAATATATATACATAGAAAACACCCAGACCAATACAACATGTTCATGTTTATGAAAATGTTTGTACTGCCCGGGGATCGAACCCGGACGGAACCCTTGGGCCTTGAATATAACAAAAAAAGAAACATAGTGGAATGTAACTTGTAGCCGACAATAGGACAAACGACAGAAATGCCAAAAGACTCGTGTAATATTAGTGTATGGGTGCAATTCGAAGAACTATTAAAAGCGGTCCTCACCATAGACAACCGTATCAAACATCCACAAATCTAACAATAACTTTTATCTTCACTCCACAAATACTGTTCATAGTTATCTTAACAATGGTCCAAAAATATCTAATAGCGTCCCTAAACGATCAAGTAGAAAAATACATTAATTATGCCTCACAGAAATCTAGCTCTTAAATTTTCTCATTCTAATTTTTTTCTGTTATTTTAGTGTTATGTCAACGGTTTCAAAGATCAAGATAAATCGTAGGTCTAAGAGTGTTAAATCTAAGCTACTGTGACAATCATTTAATATCTCAATAAGTTTCGATTATTATGTTCACGGCGAAAACTAACAAGGCCTTATTCTGCACTCGCTCTGTAAGCGTGTACCGTAATTTAACGAACGACTTTGACGCGACAAATGATAACATTCAAAACCATTCGTACCAAACTGCAGTGGTTTTTGTGAGTAGAGAATAAGAGCCTTCGCTTTATGCAAATAAACAAAAAGGTTGATAACCACTGTCTTCCATATACAACTGAAGATTTCAGTGCTCACATGTGACATACTGTGAGCCATCTGCGCTCGCAAATTGCCCGTGAAGCTGTAAAGGCCATCTGCGGCTAACAGCTGAAGTAACTTCGAAATACGAAAAAAGCTATACAGCCAAGTGAGCGAGGCAGAATGTAAATACCTTTCTTGCCACGCGACTTTAATATTCAGAAACCCGCAAGAGGTTTAATATTAGGCCGAGAGCCATTTTCGCTCGCCACTTGCTCGGTATAGCTGTAAAGGCCATACGGCCAACAGAGAAAAGCTCGTCCGAAAAAAAGGTGTCTTAAACCTTTTTTTACTTTGTTGTCTATATTTATGTACATAGTTTCAGAACGTTGTTTTACGAGCGTGGGGTTTTTAAATCATCCTTTTTGTTTACGTGCAATTTCGTCTACTTATAACTATAAACGAATGCTCACTTCACACGAACATTTACAAACAGCTTTCTAAAGATTTAATGGGGTTGTTGAACTGTCGCCGATATTTCCACGGAACATTGTGCATCAGAACACTTACGATTTAAAACTTATGATAACAGTTAACACGATTACATTAAACAGACATAACTTGCGATGCGTTTTATCGACTATCATTTCACATCGATTCAAGGTAGCATCGATATTTATAACGACGTAACTGTACCTACTGCGATGCTATGAACATTGGGCTACTAGTGGTGGCGGAGTTTTGCATGAAATTTATAACGAAAACTTTCCTCACTGCAAATCTCTAATAATTATGAACTTAATATATACTACCAATAATAAAAGTCTATTGAGCATGAAGAAGAGTATGACACTCGCACTTTTGTTAAAAAAACAAATAGAAAATAATTCCCATACATTTATAGAAACAAATAGATTTATAGAAACAAATAGATTATGCACTTTTCGTTTTAAGTGTACCTACATTAATAGCTTTTATACGTAAATACGCAAAGCCAACTTTAAAAATGCGTACTTTTGTTATATAAACCTTAGTACCTAATGATTGTTTATTTTGTATCTACTAGATAATAACAACGCAAGATTCACACACCACTATCGCCCTTATCATTTAGGATTATTATTACATATTTGGTGTTAGGTATTTATGAATATTGTGGTCACACATTGTAACAAATACGCCTTGTAGAGCTGGCTGTGGTAGCATAAATATACCTTCTGTAAGGAGTTTCTACAGATTGTAAAGAATCTTGCATTCATTTATTACGTTCTTAAGAGCTGGCCAGTATAACTTAATGAAGTAGAATGAATTACTGAAAAATGAGCATGCCTTCAGTTTGAAAAAGGTAACTAGTTGCTTATATCGCATTTTAATAGAACTTTAGTTTATGGCTGTAGAAGCGTGACTGGTCTATTGTTGTGTTAACACTTAACAGCAACAATGACTGCGTTTGGTTCATATTTGCGTGACAAACTTGATAAGTTAATTACTTATGCGCGTTTATTCGCTATCATAATATGCTCAGTTTAATTCGGTCAATATTATCGTAACAACGAGATAAGTTGTCCTACTTTAAAGTTCTTGCCAGCTCTGTTTATAATTTAATATTTTAAAGTGAAAATGATTTTCTTTTTTCCCCGTCAACTTTACCACATGACTGCAATAATCAAATTATGATGAATGAATGAACTGAACGGGTACGATATGATTGATTCAAAAATGAACCGAATATAATAAGTGAATGAATTTTTTTTGTAAGATTCGATTCAATCTTTATAGAGTATATATGTTTTCTACATAATGCAACAACACATCGATATTGAAGCGTCAAGATCTCTGAATGTCTCGATGCTAGACTGTCATTAGTGTAAATGATTGAGACCCTCTGATAGTCTAGCGATTGTAACATTCACTGGCAAATGTACTATTAATTAAATATAGATCTATATGCAAGTTTACAATCATACGAAACACTTCACAAAATAGGCTACCACAGCCCATTGAAAAAAGAATTGTCTACAACAGACAAACGTCTTAAACACTAAACCAATCCGAATCTAATGTAGCATTCTGATTTCATAAGTAAAAATATTGTTTAACATCGAGCATTACTTAATTTGAATTTGTATTTATTATTATTAGTTAATGTATATTACAAACGTATGTATATACTAATGGCAGTTATTAACGCTCTTGATAAATGGTATGAGACGGCTGAAGTTGCTGCGTATGATAGAAATTTATTAGTAGTTCGTTAATATTTAATTTACAATATAAATGATAGCCACTTTATTTCTATGTTCCAAATACAAAACTGCATCATAGAATATAAATATTAGTTGATTTGAGATCCGTGATACTTTGTTAACCGGTTACATAAGAAAATAAAACGCTCGTGGAGTATGAAAATTTTGTTCTGTGACATTTTAACAAAAACCTTCTTTTATTCTCGTATGTTGTATGCAATTATGTACTTGAAATCTACAAAACATCAAAAGGTTTCATCTATTGAAATTGGACGCCTGTTTTCCATAACAAGATATACGTATAATAGTATTTAAGTTTTCATTCGGGTAAATTTAATGCTCGATATATCTCAAACTCAGATTAAAACAAAAAGACGACAGAGTACTTTCAAACCAATTTTACAAATAATATTTAAACAATTTCAGTTCAGAAAAGTTTTTCTTGTATTTTTTTTAATAATACCAAGTCCAGAATGAACTTAAATCGACTCTTTGTCTAATGCCATCATTGCCTCACTGTTAAAACTCATTTATTCAGATTTCGAACGGTCAATCATCGTTTTGTGTCGGTAGGTAAATATGTACCTAATACAATATATATTCAAAACCCATGCAATATAGTACGTTACAAACGTACATCACAAATATGATTGAAGTACCATGCAGTTAAAATATACGAATAAATGAAGTACATGGTAGGTATATTTATTACACTTTAATGAAAACAATAAATGAATAATAAAACTGTTACTGCTTTCCTTTCCTTTTCTACTAAAACATCCTCAGATTATTATTCTATTATATTCTATTCATGAGTTAAAAATAAAACTAAGTAAATTTTTCGTCCAATCCAGTAATGCATTTTAAAGTATAAAAAGAACTAAATGAGGAACCGACCATTATGACCAAATAAAATAAAAATTACTAAAATCAGGCGCAAAGTAATGGAAATGATCCCTTCAGTACAAATCCACTTTTCGACTAGTTTCCTCATAAAATAAAAAAAGCAAATTGTACAGCTGAAATCATTAGGAACATACATCTGTTACATCTGAGCAACTCCTTGAAATAAACGTTCCAAGAAATTCAAAATTCTATACTAACATACTTATCACAGGTTAAAGGGGACAAGAGAAAGTATTAGTGTTCTCTTAATACAGTACAATGCATAGTTCATAATGTAAAAAAAAAACTAAGACAACTTACGATGTACCGACCGGTCGCGACGCCGCGGATTATAATGTAACATACATATTATTAGTATAAATTCTAAACCCATAGCCCATGTACGGGGGGCGGTTGAGATCGACGTATAATGATAACATTGTTGACTGGCGGTGCGCAAGCTGAAGCCAAACTACGAGAAGAATACGCAAGGGTCACCACGCAGCCGCTACTCAACACCCCAGTTCTCCACTTCTACTGAATCCGGAGCCAATCCTCGGCTTCCACATCTACAGTCAGTGTGCGCAAACCGGTGACTTGCAGCCTCCAAATAATAATGATTAGTATGACAAAAATAGTTTCCCTCTGCAACTGCCAGTCACAGATTTGCGCAGTCATCCCCGTTCAGGCAGCTGCCCCTCATTCCTTAACCCTTTGACCGCCAATAACGCGTTGAGTCGCCAGACACAATACATTTTCTATTGTGATCTGGACTCCCGGCGTTCAATGGGTTAACCTCGGTTGGCTGAAGATGGCGAATCTCCGTAATAATCACACCTCACATAGGCGAGCTCGCCACTCGCCTGTCACTTCATCACAAGGGCTCCACAAATCGACGGGAGCCCATGCTTCCTTAGCCCGAGGTACGCATAGCCCCTGTACGAAGCTGCGGTAGAACACTCATGGTGCACACATGTCCGAGTTGTGATAACTGACTGGCGTATAGTCCTTTCACCTTACCAATTGAGTAGACTCTTCCACTATCTACAGCACTTTCCAGTCTCTCCTCTCTATCTTCAATCTATCACACAGCACTTTACAGTCCTCCTTGAGCCGTGAGTGGCCGTGTTACTTTAGTCCCAGCCGTTCTCCTTCACCATGTGGGCAAGTTCTATTATGAACTTGCCCTCCTTGTATTTTTGGCTCGACTCGAACGCGTGCTCCTGAAAAATTGAATTATAGATTATGAGAAACAAGGTTTTGTTGTCGGGTCTCCCAATATTAAGTGATACACCTGCCCATGACAGAGGCAGTGTTGAAGGAAACTAAGACTGAATTTGACATTGAAATTGTCTATACGTTCGTTTTCAGGGTTCGCATCAATTTCGCAATATCTCCGAAAATATGAAAGTTAGCTATGACTATTTAGTACCGTGAGATTAAGAATTTAATAGCGGATCGTACGGTGTTCAAAATTTGTTGAATCCTTTTTGCAAAAATTCAAAAATTATCGAAAGAACAGAGATTTTGCGGGTCATTTTTCATTTAAACTGCTACAATGCGGCCATTTTTTCAAATAAAAAAAATACAAAAATGCCCGAGGTATGAATATTACGCATCGAATGACATCAAGATTTTGAAAATCGGACTATAATTACTATGCGTGCCCTTAGGAGCGTATTTTGTTGGAATTCTAGTGTGCGCGGCACATGTCTCCAATCATCTCCGGAAATGTGCAAGTTAGCCAGGACTGTTTAGTATCATAAGATGCAGAATTTAATGGCCGATCGTATGGTGTTGGAATTTTGAAATATCTTTGGATATTTTTTCAAAAATTTAAAAATGATCGGTAAAATAACAGGTTTTTAGGGGTCGATTTTCATTCAAACTGCCACAATTCGGCTATTCGCCATTAAAAAAAACAGTCAGTCAAACAGTTTTCATAGTTAAAATGTTCCCGTAGGTTGCGGGAACTACTGTACAGTCCTACATTTTTCGTAAAACATTGCGCCCTTTTTCGTAAAACACCAAAGGCAACAGACGATTAAATCAACAGATGCCCCACTGGCTGGCGTGGTTGGTTTGGGACCCGTCAGATGGCCAATGAGTCATAATAGGGTAACGGTAATTCTTAAGATTGTAGAGCAACATCAAACAGTCGTGTGGTCGGCGAATCGATAACTTATGCGACCGATTAGCGAGCTATCATTCCGTTTGCAATTACTTTTATGTATTTAAATATATTGATTGACATAAACGAAACCCCACCAAAAATCTGTAATTGTATTTTTTTTCATCTATTTAATATTTTATAAAATAGCACTTGCAAGCTTAATCTACATATGTGTCGTATCTACACAATTAGTTACAAAACTAACATATTTCCAGCCCAGCATGGTCTTGCAGCACTCGCAGTAGATGTCGGCGACGGCGTGCAGCCCCGTCAGAAGCACTCGCTCCTCCGCCGGCCCGCATCCCACGTTTACACTGAAAAACGCATTTTCTTAGAACTTAATACATAAATAAATATCCACTGACATTCACACAGCGCCATCTAGCCCCAAGTTCAGCGTGAAGCCTGTATTATGGGTACTAAACAACGGATAAACATACTTATATACTTTTTTTTGGTAAATACATACATATTATACATAGAAAACACCCCGACCATTACAAACAGATATGTTCATGCATACAAATATTTGTAATGCTCGGGGATCGAACCCTTGGTGTAGCAGCCGACGTCTCAACCGCTACACCAAATGGGTCGTCGACATATTCTGGAACATTCACTCAGCGCCATCTAGCTCCAACTTAAGTTGTGCTTGTATTATGGGCACTATATGCTTTAGTTTTGCAATTAAATATATAATAGCTAAGCCACACATAGAAACATCCAGGCAAATACAAACAGTGTTCATGCATAAAATTATAAAAGATAAAATTATCAGAACTTTTAAAGAATTAAATATGAAAAAAACAGGGGATTTATGGGGACTCTCTATAGAAATACTTAAAAATATAATTCTATGCATTGCTCCTCACTTAGCTGTTATTTTTAATCAGTGTGTTGACCAGGGCAAATTTCTTTTGATGAAATTAAGTAAAATCCTTTATTTAAATCTGGTGAAAAGAGCGACCCGTCTCACTACAGACCTATCTCTATTCTCCCAGCTCTTAGTAAGATTTTGAAAAAATATATTTAATCAATTATTGTCTCATTTCAACACCAACAAACTATTACATAACAATCAATTTGGATTTACTAAAGGGAGATCTACTACTGATGCAGGAGTGGCATTAATGAAACATATTTTTAAGGCGTGGGAAAATAAGCAAGATGCAATAGGAACATTCTGCGATCTATGGAAGGCATTCGATTGCGTTAATCATAATACTCTGCTAATGAAGTCGAAGCATTACGGTGTCGAAAAGGACGCTCTTAATTTAATCCAATCATATTTGACGAATAGAGTCCAAAACGTACATGTCGGAGAAACAAGTTCCAGCGGAGCCCTTTTATTGATGGGCGTTCCCCAGGGCTCAATATTGGGACCTTTATTATTCTTAATTTATATAAATGATCTACCTTATTATACTCAAAACCTATGTGAAACTGTATTATTTGCTGATGATACATCTCTTATATTTAACGTGGACAGACAAAAAGAATCTTTTGACGATGTAAATAGTACACTTTCTCAGGTATTACATTCAATAATTCAATTTCTCAGGTTTACGACCAATAATTTACTTCTTAACTCTAAGAAAACTAAATGTATTAAGTTCACAATGCCTAATGTTAGACAGGTAGATACTGTCATCACTTTGGATGAAGAACCCATGGAAGTAATAAATTTAACCGTTTTCCTGGGTATAAAATTAGATGCAAAATTGCAGTGGGGTCCCCATATTGCTGCATATGCTGTAAGAAAGATAAGAAGCCTCACAGATATTGAGACTGCAAGACTTGTGTATTTTAGCTATTTTCACAGCGTGATGTCTTATGGTCTACTTATGTGGGGGTCTGCTGCTGATCTACAAACAATTTTTGTATTGCAGAAAAGAGCCATTCGTGCTATATACGGCCTTAAATCACGTGTCTCACTTAGAGAATTATTTAAAGAAATTAATATTTTAACATTGCCATCTCAGTACATTCTTGACTGAGTCATCTATGTACACAAAAATTTACATGTATTTTTCAAAAAAGTCAGATAATCATAGTTTGAACACTAGGAACAAACACAAACTTGCCGTTCCAAATCTCAGATTGCATAAGGTCGGGAACTCATTTGTGTTATTAAGCATTAAAATATTTAATAAGCTACCACAAAATATAATTGATTTACCCCTGCATAAGTTTAAGTCTTGTGTAAAGTCGATTTTAATAAAAAAAAAAGCTTACTATAGTATTGAAGATTATATGAATGATAAAAACTCATGGACATGTTGATCTCCACGCCTGCACTACTTTTGTTTTTTTTTTTGTTATCATCTATTAAGATTTATATAATACTTAACTGCTTAATAGTACTTTTGTAGATTATTATATTTTTACCAATACTTAATATGATAAAAATTGTAAATTTCATTTGCTTTATATAATTATTTTGATTACCAATGATTCTGTATTAAACACAAATTTTTTGAAAAGAGTAACTACTGAGTTTCTTGCTGGTTTCTTCTCAGTCGAAAACTACCTCCCGAACCAGTGGTAGCTTTATTTGACATTCATAAGTGTTCTTTAAGGACCTAAACTGAATAAACACTTTTCATTTCATTTCAAAAATGTTTGTACTACCCGGGGATCGAACCCGGAACTGTTGGTATAGTAGCTGACGTCGCAACCATTTCACCACACGAGTCGTCAAAAGAACTCCGCGTTTTTATTTATTTTTATGGCTTTAATGCAGCCCTTTATAGAAATGCCATTCAAACATGCCAGAGTTGTTAGAGATGTCATATTATATAAATATATACTAAAATATTCTCGAGGTTCCCTCAATTTAATACTTTATAGAGCGTCGGTGGCTCAATGGTGTGGACTGTCGCCTTCCTACCGGAGGGTTGAGGTTCAAATCCCGACACGTACCAATGTATTTCGAATTTTCAAAATATATGTACGTTATCCGACGCTCTTACAGTGAAGGAAAACATCGTGAGGAAACCTTCATGCAAGCCTGCGAAGAGATTCGAAGGTTGTGTGTGAAGTCGTCCAATCCGTACTGGGCCCGCGTGGACGACTAAGGCCTAATCACCCTATACGGGTAGGCTCGTGCCCCTCGGTGGGGACGTTTAATGAGCTGATGATGATGAATACTTTATATTCTAAAATCAGGCTAGGTATTGCGATAGTTAAATCATCATAGTTAGTAGCAAAGATCATAGACGAGATTGGCTTTCAGGCTACGTTAAACGATTCACGCATCAAGGATTAAGTAATTGCTCGCGACCGCCATTTTAACCCTATGACCGCCAATGACGCCTCAAGGAGCCAGACACTGGGGTTAATTCGAGCTACCTGAGGCACTTAATGATATAGATAATTATAAAACGTTAATGGTTTACCATAATTAATAATCGTACTTTTATTAAATAAGTCCCCATAAATAAAGCCTACCAATTTAGAAGGTTGAATTATCCATTGTCAAGTCACTACGATATTTCTAAATGTTATTGTGATGGCAAATAAAATTTCTGTTGTATTCAAGTTTTGCGTGATATTTTCATTGAAATATAAGGCGTCTTTCCGAGACAGACCGATCGGAATACAAATAAAATGCGAGTTTTAAAGACTCCACCGTTCACTGACTGAATAACGAAGCAGTTTACGTCATGTCTCGATTTCTTATGACTGCCTAAACGTACTTATAAAAATGTCAAACAGTTTTGCACTTGAGACAACTATTCCACATTTCAAGGAATTACAAAAATAATTTAGTATATTACGAAGCTACTATAGTCTGATAGGGCGAAAACGTTCTTGAGTGGAGACCACGTAACGGGAAAAGAAGCGTGGCCGACTCCAAACCGATGACCTTTTTAAGGTACCTGGTAGCGAATGGATACCTATCGACAGTTAGGGATCGGTCCTCTTGGAAATTGTTATGGGAGGCCTTCCTTCAGTAGCTCGTAGTTTGATTCCTCAGCAGTGGACATATTGAGATGTAATGTTGATGATAATCGCCAGTTTTCATGTCAATTTACCGTGAGTCCAGGAGACTGACATAATTATAGACTTTAGCTCATTTAAGTGTATTAGTCTAAGACTCAAAAGCAAATGGCTGGAGCGTTCGGTGGACGAATACGACCTCCATGCTCCGAACGACATGTTTGCTACTACTACCTTTAGTTGTTTGTCGTTAACACTCAATAATCCGTCTATTCACCAACTGAAGAGGAGATCATACTATTAATGATCACTCAGCTGATTTTAACATATTCAAGAAAAGGACAAATTATTGGCTTATTGTGAATGCACAGATTGCCTTGTTACAGAAATAATAAAAAAAAATCGTCTGAATGGTGAAGAGAATGCTTGTTTAGTGTGTGTTAAATGCTCTTCAACCTATCGCAGTCCATTGCTGAACAAAGGTTTAATCCAGCGACCTTTTTCAAGTCGTCTGTCCATCGCGCCAGGTCGTCTATAATATTATAAAAGTAGAATTATGTTACTATTGGAGCATATTTCATCCTCAGCATTTAAAGGTTCAATAGTCATTTTAGAGTTTTCCGCCGCCCGAGGAGTGTATGTTTACTTCAAGAACTTTTTAGAACGAAAATGATAAACATTTACGAATACTGGCAACATTGAAAATGCAAAATATCAATAGGTACGTATACTAAAAATACTCACACTGAATTGAAGAGATATGCGCGCCCCTGGCTGCCTTGAAACGACTGGAAAACAACAAAATTGCATTACAAATACAATGGGGACTGTGTTGCAAAACAAAAATACAACACAACGGCGAGTTCAAGTCGCGTTCCGAGCTGGGATTTGCATATTTTTCAAAGGACATTTAGTTATTGCCTGTGAAAATTATGCAGTCATTCCGTTGATACAAGATACTTAAATATCACTTTTGCTTACGGACGAATAAATAAATATCTGTGACTGGTTAAGAGTTTTTCACCTAATAGCTTTTGCCAATTTCCAAACGTTTTGCTCTAGAACACTGGACAAACGTCAGTGGCACATTTTCTACTGTTAATTTCTTTGTTATTTAGTATCCCAAGTTAGGAGTTATGTAAACTTTTATTTAAGAATACACATTTAGATATTTATAATTATAAGTAATCCAAAAATTAACATGTTTAATATATACTATGATTGTCTGACGAGTATATTACTAGACACGGATATACAGCTGAAACATGGATTACCGATTGCTGAAGGTTGATTCCAATCGATGTGAAAGTCATTAAATTAATTTCCAAACGTTCTATGGGTGAAATGATTCAAATACTCTTCGGTGAATTGTTTGCCTTTAATACGGTTTTATTATTTGGCTATGTATATTTGATTAAGCTTCATATTTGGCTTACATGACTGGCAATGTAGAAGGGCATCAAAAATGGTTGGGAAAGGTTGCCAGTAGCCTAAGGTATATAGGTATGGATCAAATGTAGATGATCGACATATCAGGATATGGACTATATAGGTCGAAGCATCCTCTTTAATATAACAATACTTACAGTTTAACGTATGCTTTTTTATGTCATAGGTAGGCAAACAAGTAATCCTGATGAAGTGATATCGACAGCTATGACCACTCAGTACTCCGAAGGAATAATGAGTGCGATGGCGACTTTTGAAAAGGCCATGGGGAAAGAATATAAGGAAGGAGGGGATAAGTTAGTTATGGCCCCCACACTCCATATCTCACCTTGGATATAGCTAGACTCTCCCACTATCCATGTCTCAGTCGTGTTATGATTGCTGATATGGCTGCAAAATAGTTCAATGTACTATCGAACACTCACCTTGGATATAGGCTGAATCTCCCAGAGCCCATCAATCGATTATTGCTCTTCCACAATGTTTAAGTTGTCAATTTTATTAGGTAGGCTACTTATGGACTGTCGGGTAAGCAACTTGGGAGCGAGGAGGTTATTTCATGCATGTCCATGTCTAATACCTTGGAAAAGCTAACACGTCAAGACTCATCCATAGTGCATGTCTTACCTAGATTAATGTCCGTCGTGATGGCTCTACCACGCTCCTTTTTATTGTCTGCGTGCTGTTCGCCGAGCAAAAGTTCTTCATATCGAAAGGTTATGGAGAACTTTTGCTCCCTAACCTAATCTCGTCATAACTCTCCACGGTGTATGTTTTACATCACGTGATGACGTATGATATTCTGTATATATAAAGGTAGATACGCCATCCGTGCCTCAGAAACGAACCGCCAAAGAGAGTAAGTTTGTACTCTTTGTTCGGGTATGTGTATGTGTGCTGTCACTGCATTCGGAACACTTTTTTCGATTGTTTTAAGCATATCACGAATGTATACTTTTTTACATCATTGTTTTACCTTGGATATAAGCTCGTCATGGCTGGCCAGGTGCGCGCGGCAGTGTATGCAGCTGTAGGTGCGATGCGCCGGCGGCAGGTACGCCTGGAAGGTCTTGACCGGGGTGCGCGCGGCCGTAGCGCGCCGCCGCCCTCGCCTGCCACCGCGCCACGGTTAGTCACTGCGTCACGCATGAGTGCCTGCTAGCTGTCGAAGTGCCAACACCGTCAGCAGCTGCTATGCGAACTAGGACTGCCACTCCTTTGGGGTCCCTACAGATCCCTATATTGACTTAAAGTCGGCAGGATTGTATATTGATTTTAGACTTGAGGTGAGCACGATAGATTATTAATTTATTTAGAATTTATAGGGAATGACAGACAACACACGCGAGTTGACTCAAGTTTGATTTTTACTTTTAAACTCTGTTGAAAGAGTCAAAATATATCAAGATTCTTTCGATAAGTTACTAACCTCTCTTTATGTATTTCTTTATTCAGTCGAAGAATAAATGTAATGCTTTACTTTGACTAGCTGCTTTGAATATAAACAGATACTTTTGTTTGTGGGAACAGACATAAAAAATAATATTTATCCGGAAAGCAGTGAAATTAGTAAAATTTTTTATCAAAACAACAGGTAGCCAGCAGACAAGTTTCTTTTATTCCTCGTCCCTTCTGATTTGCATATTACGCCACTTCGGGCTTAATTGACAAGAACTCTGCATGTAATATATTCTGCTTCTTTGAATTTTCTACCATGTAACAAAGGTAAAAACTTAAAAGTTCGCCGTCCCAAATGCCCAAACCATGATGACCTACATTTTCTATAGTCTTTTGTCGTATTGGGTTTTAAAACTTGCTTAAGTTTTCTTGACAGTATTTAAAGTAATAATGTTAGTGATATTATTGGGATTGGCCAGTCCTTGATTCGCATACGGTCGCAGGATACTGACTGATCGGCCACGCCTCATGTGCACTATAAGTTCGACCACAGAGTGTATATGTATGTATGACCACCGAGTTAAATAAATAAATAAATGTTGATCGGTTTATATGATTCTCGGAATAATATCTATGTGATTGTTCTCCATATTAAATAGACAACCAAGAAGTTCGGTTAGCGTCAGGACGGCCGGTCACTAGACGTATTTATCGATGAAATTATGACCAATAATTGCTTCCCAATTGCTTCTATTTGGTTCCCATAAGTAGGCAATTAATGTCATCTCATTTTGCAATCAATTGAACATATTATTGAAAACTCGGCACCTCAACCTAACATGGAAGTGAAGCATCGATTAATTTTCTAAGAGCTAAAATATGTATACTTGAAATTGCTATAACAATATGGTAAGGCGTTTTAAGCGAAAGTAGGGTTTGTAAAAAGGAAAATTTGTATGTATTTTATTTCCATAATAGCTGGGGTTTAGATTTTTAAAAGCTTGTCAGGACCAAATGGGCAATAATTTTTTGCGATTGCAAAGTATTACAGCTAGGTGACCGGCCAACAAGACAACAGGATGACCGGTCACCCTTAAATGTTCAATTTCTTCTAAAATAAGATGGCAGTAATTTGCCTACTTATGGGAACCAGATGGAAGCAATTGGGAAGCATTTATTTGTCTTAATTTCATCGATAAATACGTCTAATGACCGGCCATCCTGACGCTTTTAGAAGTTCGCTAGCTCTTTGTCAGCTATCAAAGACAATTTTTATTTTTTTAAGCGTCGTCGCAAGCAAAGCATTCTATGCTTTTTGTCAGATTTATTGTTTTTTTAAATTATCAGTGCAAAGAGCGGTGCAGAAAATATATTAAATTCCCATGCGAAAACAAAAGTGCCTTTGATATTGATAAAGAGCAATGTATTACAATTATTAATATAGGTAATGGAAAAGAATAGATTAAAAGACATTAGTCTTTTAATTATTTTTTTTTCCAATAAGCATTCATACAATGGCGAACGATTTATTATTAAAATGTTAAGAAATGCAGGTCTGATTGTTATAAATATTGATTGACTTTCATATGGCACCAAGGACGGTAAGTATGTTTATTTCAAATTCATAAATGGAAATATATTTCCATTCGACGTACTGCACAAACAAGACAGAACAGCCGTATTTATTTTCAGTAGTTTCTGTTCAAATATCTTACAATTTTACCAATATAGTGAAATCGAATACCAAGTTCAGCATTTGCTATTATTTTAAATTTATTTCCCTAAGACGGCAATTGTATAAACTCTTCAAAAGCGTTCAGATGAGATGAGATGTTTAAAAATATATAATAGAACTATATTTTGTTCAATCATGAAATAATACAAAACCTATCACTTAATCAGTGGCGTGCACAGACTTTTTGAGTAGGGTATGCAAAGTGATACTTATCGCTAAAATAAAATGTATAAATATTTTCTTTTTTTTCCAAATTTAGAACACAACGTAGATCACAGTTTTGTTAAACGCTATTAAAACAATTTGATATGAACTTATCTCTTAATGATGAGTTTTACGAGTTATCAGGAAACACAGGGCATGCACTGCTTATTGGCATATATTACGTACATGCCAATCCAATCAGTAGTATTAAAGCCCAGGGGACTTAACACTGTCCCTTAATAATGCATTGCAATAATAATACATCGCCTTTTTGTTACCCAAAATAGTGAAGTTTAATTACATTAATACTTTGTTAATAATATTATGTTAAGACATGGCGATGAGCACCCTGTATATCTATCCTAAATGTGGTCATTCAGATATAGCACACGTGAGCCGTATCAGTAACAGCACTCATGCGGTATCATTACAATTAAAACGAGCCCCGTACGATTTGGCGAGACTCCGCGAGACCTACCTATCTCATCTGTAACAAGAACACAGTATGTTGTTATTAGTTTTGTGATCCTTTATGTTTATCGACTGATTTTTTTTTCGAACTGACTACTGCTGTTGGCCGCAGATGGCCTTTACAGCTTCACCGGGCAATTGGCGAGCGCAGATGACTTTCAGCCTTAAAACAACGAGCCTAAGGGTGTCCCCGAATGGGATTCCAAGATGACTTTACGTGTGTTGTTTTAATCACAAGACCACAATGTGTAATGTAACTAAGTAAGGCAAAAAGTAAATGTTTTAATTTAAAATAAGCTCGTTGCTCTATTCAGCGTTTGCCGCTAGCGCGGTGAAGCTGTAAAGGCCATCTGCGGTCAACAGCAGTTGTCAGCAAACTAGCGTTACACATTTCGGTCTAGTCTGCACAGCGTTCAGATGCGTAACTCGGAGGGCGTGGGTTCGGTTCCCGCGGGGAAACACTATTTTGTGCGACTTTTCCTAGTTTGGCTAGGACCAGGCACCTCATTGTCAGAAATGAAAGATGATGCCGTGCTTCGGAAGGCACGTTAAGCCAGCAAAGTATCGGCTACAATCTTTAGGATGGAAGTCGTTTACACCACCAATCCGCCTCGTGGTGCATGCGGATTGGTAAGCCCGTGACCTGCAATGGGCCGTTATGGATTGATGTTGATAATGAAACGTTTTTTATTTCAATCAAAAAGTTGGCAACCCTATTTGTAATTTTTTCAGTGTGGTACTGTGATTTTATTGTCAGTGTTGTACTGTAATTTTGTTGTCAGTGTGGTACTGTCATAATTTTCTTAGTGTGGTTGGTACTGCAATTTTATTGTCAGTGTGGTACTGTAATATTATTGTCAGTGTGGTACTGTGATTTTATTGTGAGTGTGGTACCTGGCTGGCGCGAGCAGCACGCGCCCGCTGCCCACATGAGCGGCGCGAGCCGGCGTCACCTGGCGCGCGCGCTCGCACCGCGCCCACGCACTCGCACCACACCCGCCACCCTCTGCGGACAAACATTATATAACACATTAATACTACAGGAAATTGTTCGGAAAAAACTATAGGTACAATGAACGCTGCCTAAATATGTGTTTAACATTTTTAATAAAATCCCAAATTAAACAAAACACCTCATATTTTTACTATAATTGATTTACATTCATCATCATCATGAGCTCATTAACCCATAGAAAATCTATTGTCTGGCATTGGCTGTCAAAGGTTTAAACGTCCCCTCCGAGGGGCACCAGCGTACCCGTAAAGGGTGTATAGGCCTTAGTCGTCCACGAATTCACGCACAAGCTTTAAATATCTTCGCAGGCGTGCGCAGGTTTCCTCACGATGTTTTTCTTCACCGTAAGAAAGTCGGATAAACGTTCATATGATTTTCCAAATTCTAACCACATTTGTACGTGGCGAGATTTGAACCAGCACCCTCCAGACCGGAGGGTTGTTTGAACTGGTTCGCCAATTGCCCGGCAAAGCTGTAAAGGCCATCTGCGGCCAACAGCAGTAGTAATTAATAATCATATCAAACCCGAAATAGACAAAACCGGCAAGTTTCCGCGAACAGTGTCAGTAATGCGGCGCGAAACGTCGGTTTTCTCGCATATCGCAACTGAATCATTAACCGAGTAATTGCAAGCAAATACACTACATTAGTGCGATTAAGAAATATAAATGCAGACGGTGAGAAACTATGAACGCTTTGAAATGAGAACGTGGAATATAACGGGCGGATCCACACGAGCGGACTTACCTGGAACTACGAACTGAGATAAGAAAAATGCCGACCAATCACAGATATAGGAAGTTGTATTCCTACATAGTACTTTTGTAGATTATTGTATTTTTACCAATACTTAATATGATAAAAATTTAAATATAATTTGCTTTATATAATTATTTTGATTACAAATGATTCTGTATTCAACACAATTTTTTTGAAAAAAATAACTACTAAGTTTCTTGCTGGTTTCTTCTCAGTGGAAAACTACCTCCCGAACCAGTGGTAGCTTCATCTGACATTCATAAGTGTTCTATAAGGACCTAAACTGAATAAACACTTTTCATTTCATTTTATTACATCTGTGGGACCAATCAAAACAAAGGGTTTTTATGTGAGTTACGAGTATATTGCCTGACATTAGGGAAACCTCAGGTTAGATTTTGCTTCTCTAAAGTCAGAACAACAAATCTAAATTCAACACAGTAAATTCAAACATTAATCTATCAGCACTACATGTCTACTCTTTAAATATGGAATTCGAAACGTATTTGTACATTAGAGATTTTGGCAACGTATTTTTTTTCCCAATGACTACCGCTGTTGGCTGCAGATGTCCCTTACAGCTTCACCTGTCACTTGACGAGCACAGATTGCTTTCAGCCTAAAACGTCAAATCTTGTTACAGCCAACTTGACATGTAGTTATTATATACTTGGTGTACCATCCACCCACATCAACGTTAGAAGGCAGTGGTCAACGCTCTTAGTCCGTCGGCCTTGCCGCTTCGCTGCTTGGAAGTTCATAGACATTTTTCGAGTACTTTACCGCCTCACGATATCACTTGTTGGAAACAATTTATCGCTAGTTGAAGACTCTAAGTAACGTCACGCCATGTCCGGTGAGCCATAGACAAAGAGTGATCGATACTCAGACTCGAGCGCCGTTTTCACTCTATCATCAATCTAATAAGAGTTATTATGTTCAATATAATACGGATTTGTTGATAGAATATCGCATGCATGAAGTTAGCTCGACGTTATATTGGAAAAATATCGCTCTGTATGTTTAAACGTGGATGTTTCTTGAAAAAGTTTTAATAGAATTCATTATAATTTTACGCTTCAAAATTACAAAAAACTATTGTATAATTTTCATATTTATAATTCAGTTACATTAATTTAACGTACTCGTAATTGTTAATTATTTTATAAGCCAATGAGCAGACGGTTTACCCGATGGTTATGACTCGCTATTTCAAAGGATTGCGTTGCCAACCTTTAAAAGGATAGTTTAAAAAGGCAAAATATATTTAGCTAAAAAGGGCTAGATCGGGTTAGATGGAGCTTCAATAACTAACAAAAGATACTGTACCAAACATGCAGAAATCAATATGGAGCGATGAAAAAAACGTCTTCCGACCGACGCGAGAAAGAAGTTGTTAGCATGGCAAAAACGTAACGTTTTTGTCATATTTTCAAGACCATGAAAAAGGGTTAGATAGCCCTAGCCTTCGGGCTAAGACGTTAAAAAAGGAGTACACCTATAGTAAAAAGTGTTAGATCTAGCACCAAAAGAGGTAAGGCAACACTGGTGGTATAACTTCTGTCTATGCGGCTCATTCATGCCGAAGCATAACTCTTCCCTATATTAAATCTTATTTTTTTGAGAAAAGAGGTAAAATCCTTTAAGATAATAAAAAATATAAACGGCATAACAACACCGCAACATAGAAATAATGAAAAACGGTCAATCAACCTGCCGATTGCCAGTTCTACTTACGTAAACGTATCCTACCGCAATTACATATACCTACAGTATTGCGAATCGTAAATGCTGTGCCTACTTATTTGTTAACTAGCTGTCCACCGCGGTATTACCCGCATTATCTTTAAGACAGACAGACAACATTTTTTTATTTTGGTGTATGTACCCTATATAAAATATTCATATGTATGAAAAAAAAAATTTAATATTACAAACAGACGCTTCAAATTTATTTATGTGTAATAGATGAAAATGCGAATGCATACTATTTACTGTAATTGTTTGTCGTTACGTATAATGTTAATTCATTATGGAAATTACCACGAACAGCTGTGTAGAGAATCAACCTATTACTTTGCCACTCCCAAACGGGTGACTGTGGGCCGACTCATTCATTTTCAATTTCATTCATTATATCTTTTTTTTAATCATCAGATGAAATTGTAACAGTTAGGTTCTATAAACGGCCAGCAAATTGCGTTCATACATTTGATGATGATTCGTAGAATAATGAAGAAAGCACGCGAAACGGAATTTCGTAAAATAGTTATTATGAAATTACTCAAGCCTTATTCTAGATTAATCAAATTACATATCAAAGTAAAAAACAATGTTTTGTCTAATGCCGTTTTGAACCAAAACTGGATTTAGAAAGTTAACCTTTTTAATTTATTTTATGGTAGCAATCAAAACTTAAGTGGTGATATAGGCGATGGAGATGGAGCTTATCGTTCAAAGCTCGAAAACTAAAATTGATTGCGTCGAAGTTAAATACATGCTATCAAAACACACAGATCCATAAGTAATAGCGATCGGGAACTCGAGATACAACTGTTGGGACCCAAGCTAACCTTATCACATAGTTTTCCCATGTGATAAAAAAAGAAAACCGCCATCTGCGGACAATATCTAGCCGTCAGTTAGAAAAATGGAAACAAATGTTTGAGCCTTTGAACTCGTCTTTTACCTTTAGTAGGTAAAAGACGAGTTCTCTCAACCAGTACATGGGTACCTACTTTACCTTTTATGATAAAGGTAATAGATTTATACCCGACAACCGTCAATCTTGATGACAAACAGACTGTCAACGACACTCAAAAGCACGCGTTTAGAATATCAATTTCGTCCACGTTACAATATTTGCATTCGCAATGAATCAGCTGAAGTTCTGACTGGGTTCATAATGTCAGAATTTTTGTTTACGGATATTTATTTGTTTATTTTATAAATAAAATGAATAAATATCCACTGACATTCACACAGCGCCATCTAGCCTCAAGTTAAGCGTGAAGCCTGTATTATGGGTACTAAACAACGGATAAACATACTTATACATTTTTTTTTTGTAAATTCATACATATTATATATAGAAAACACCCAGACCATTACAAACAGACATGCACACAAATGTTTGTACTGTACCCGGGGATCGAACCCGGAACCCTTGGTGTTGCAGACGACGTGTCAACCGCAACACCAAATGGATTGTCAAAAAGCATGAACAAATGATTTTTATTATAAAGTCAGCATGGAAAAGCAAGACCCATTTCAATTATCTGCAATTATGTTTAATTATAATTAAAAATAATATGGATAGGTAAGAAGAAGACAATCCTTGCAGGATAGGATCGCTCCCTCATTTAACCCAGAAAGCTCATTTGACACCGATAATTAAGCAATTATTTCCATTGTTCATTCCCCTCTGGGTATTAATCCATTATGCTTGGATTAGCCTAAATCCAGTGACCAATGTTTTGATTAAGAGTATGAATATTATAAAGGCCCTGGCCAATGTCAAAAAATAATAATTGAAATAATATACAATAACCCGACTGCTAAAATAACCACTTAAAAAAACATGCTCTACCATATAGAGTAAACATTAAATACTTTCATGGAATTGCAGGCGGGAGACAAACAAATCCTAAAAACCTTTTGGAACTATATACATAAATGTAGTGAAATTATTTTAAAAATATCTGTTTTGTTTTTTTTCCCTCGCCTGCAATATCATGAAAAGTATAATGTTTACACTATATAGTAGAGCTTATTTTCATATTTTCAGTGGGTATTTTTATGTAGTGTGTTTAGTATCAGAATTGTCCCGGGCGAAGCCGGGGTTGGTCGCTAGTATATATATATATATATATTTAAGAAGATAGAAAACTTCCAAGGATCTGCGGTGGTAGGCACCTGCCTAGACAACTCAGTAACGAGTCCAAATGGTTATAATATATATTGTAAAAACCTAAAATTTTAGGTTTAGTAATTTGTACGCGCTACTATTTATCTCTGTTTTTAATATCAATATTTACAATAATAACTTATAATCAGACTATTGATCTGTGATAAAAAATATATATGACAATGTTATCATTACTTTCGTGTTTTATTTTACTAACTCGACTATACCCAATTCAACAGAAAGTTTACCAAATGGGATTTAACACATGCAATTACTGAAATGTTTACGAAATGGGAATAAATATATCAAATATAAAATGTTTACCCAAACAACTTTTTGATAGGTGCAATTGGAGGTTTACGAAATGGAAAGTTTACGAGATGGGAAGTAGCTAAGTCTACCACCTAGTATTGTAGTATACCACTGTATATACATACCTACTTTTACTACGAAATCTAAATATTACGTTGCAATTTATAAGGTCCATTCGTACCTATTATTGGCAGTATTATCCACTTAAATCCCGTTTGTTGTGAAATGGCAAAACGCACGTGCGCGCATTGATTTGAGATTGGCTTTTGCCTTAGTTGACATCGCGCCGTGGAAAGCTTACAAACATTGTGCTAAATTGGCTGGCTATTTCGCAATCTATACGTTACTCGAAAGGGATTCTATGTATAATACCCATGTGATATAGCTATGACCTCGTTGCGTGTAAATGAAACTAGGCTTTGGGAGACATTCCATTGACATTGGGGTTATATTCGGACAAATAAACTACTTATTTGTATGGATTTTTTCTCAGTTAAACATAAGTGAGTTCAAATACAATAGAAATAATATGAACCAAGCGAAATAATTGAATATATAAGCTCGTAATAGGAGCGAGCTTCTTCCGCATATTTTCTAGCTGGAGCCTTCTCAGTAACATCAACTGGCCGGAACCAGTGGTAGTGTAACTCTAGTTTTTAACTTCTTTTTTAACACTAATTGAAGATTCACGTGTGTCATGTAAAGTCTTAATTCAATAAAGAAGTTGAGTTTGAGTATTAAGTAAACACTGAAAAAAATATTAAATGAATAAGAAAAACATCGTTATCCCGATTCGAGGAATATAATATGTTTTTTTTATTTTTAGTGTTTATTTAACTTAACAGACTACACTAGAAGACAATTCCAATCATAACTTTCTCACTAACAGTTAGTTTACGCATTCAAAATATATTACAGTTTTAAATTATTTTACATAATTTTCAATTCTGCAGTTTGTCCTGAGTTTAATATAATCAACTCATTATAATTTCACATTTCCAATAGATCTATTGAAACGAAGCACAATAATGTCAGCGGTGGACTTCGCAATTAATATTTTTATGCGTTTATAGACTTTCCCAAGTTAATGATTCTTTTAATATAATTATTGTTGTTTCAAAGTTTTGTATTTCTCAAATAATAAAAAAAATATGTTATTTTAAAAACTTACACTTTACGAATACTCGCACTGAGCTTTGTTGAAGTAATGACTAACTACTTCGGCAAAGCTCGTTTTAGTCT
>PQWD01000609.1:32234-132083 GCA_019425675.1 Leucinodes orbonalis
GCGGACGCCGCTAGTTGCGCGTGCGACTGGTAGTTCGGTTGAATATTGTCTCAAGGACATTGGTAATGGTAATAATGCTGCTTTGGTATCGAGTACTGGCCGGTTGATTACTAGAATATACTTAGTGAGTCATCACACGGAGCGGAGATATTGACCTTTGCAACGCCAAGGAGCGATGATTATGTATAATTATAGAGATATAATTTATTAAATAAGTATTAAGTAAGAAGTATAAAGTTGTGTGGTGACGGCAAATTAGAATATAATTTTACCATTCTTCAACTTTCCGCGCGTGCCGCCTTTACAAGCTTGGGTACCGCGGAGCGGGTACTAGTAGTGTTCTCTCATTGAACCTATTGTAGTACGTTTGACTATTTGGAATCATAGTTACTTAAGTTATGTATCTTACATACACACTGCAATAATAAAATGCTGAGCACGTACGAAGATTTATAATTTATTCTGCTATAAAGTAATTGAGTGACTTACAAAATTCTAGAGAAATTTTGAGTAAATTAAAGTTGGGTTATAGTTGTAATAACATTGGAACTTTAGATCTTGATTAATTCAGAACACAGACATCCGAATATACAATTAGACTGGACAAGCCGCCAAGTTTATACGCAGTCCCAGTGTCGCAATTTCTTTTCGGTTCTTACCTGTGAAAAGTTATTATATTTCTTGGTAAATTTACTGATTCATTGCGATGATGGCATGTTACAATTGCACAGGATGGCATTTTGGAAAAAAACGGTAATTTCTTCTAATATTCGTGCGTCTTGACTCGTCTCACAGAGCGTAAACTGGCAGCCAGTGTATGCTCGTTGAGCTTACATTTGTCGCACTTTAAACGCGGCTTGCCCCATCTCCTGTATTGGGAAATCTGTGATTCAGAAACACGACTAGACAAATGACAGTTACCAAACTATTTGTATTGTCTCAAATTGTTATTTTAAATATTGAAATACCTAAAGTTTATCTATCAAAGAAAACTAATTTTTTTAATGCTCTTGCAAAAGCACGATAAACAAGTAAGCAATTATGGATAAAGTGAAATGAGATTAGATAAAATCGATAAATAAATCGTATCGAATCCGTCAGCACTCGTTGTTATTGTTTTGAAGTTTTATCTGTAAACGTCTCGAAGCTTTTTAGATATGGAATTTAAAAATACTTTTCAAAGTGTTTGCCAACTGCCAGATTATGCATTTTTTCGGTCGCAGGTCATTCACTGGGCCTCTCGAATGGGTTAGGTTGGCGGCTAAGCGTGGCACAAAGAAAAGGCCGATTTATTTTTCTTACGTATTTTTTTTGCATTTGGCCCCAATGCAAACAGATTACCTGACAAAATGCCTACACCGGCGCCAAAACAAAGACCCAAGTTTGCAATATATGTATGACTATAATAATACCTGACGAAACAGTCTGAGACTTACATGGTATCCCTGAGGTATATAAAGGTACATTATTTATAAAACCATTTGAATAAACTGAATTTGATATTATATATATATACCTTATTTTTTTATTAAGTACATAAAGAGTCGACGATGTCTATACAACTAAAAAAATATTAGGGATTGCCATAAGTCATCATAAAGTAACAGTAGGAATATACAAGTATTATGATACTTCATACCACACGGACACAAACCAGTAACATGAAAGGGCAGTACATAAATTAAGCAAAAAGGATACAACATTAACGAGTAACGAAGACGCATACCGCGGCGGTGCAAATGGCAAATTACCATTTTACCAGCGCAATTTGTGTGCCATTTTTTATGCTGATTAATATCTAGCCACTGAATCATGGCTAGGGTCGGGCATTACTGTTTCAAATGGGATTAATAATTTGCACCATTTCTTATTTAAACTTGGAATTCTTGGACGCTTTTTACTAGGGAAAAGTTATATTTTGGTGTAATCTAAGACGTCGATTTAAGTGTACCAAAAATTTTATTTAAATAAATTTCATAATTTTTTGGTAGTGTAGAGAGGGAGCAATTCTTGATTATGCTCTAAAGCTGGATACTACAGGCGGTTCTGAGGCTAACTAGTTAATGGCAGTTTTAAGTATTGTTACTTGATCCCACACTTTTCCTGTTTCTGTTATATTTATATGTAAGACTAGCTTTTGCGTGCGACTTCGTCCGCGTTGGAATAGTTACTTTGGCCTAACGTTCTCTTTTACCCGCTACTTCGTTTATAAAGGTGAGTTAAAACTGCGATATCTCATAAGATTCATTTAAATTGAATGGTTTAAAGGGCAATTTTGTTGAAAATGAAATACTTGTTATAAATAAAGTATTTATTTGGATAAGGATTGATATCATATTTATGAAATAGCTTCACAAAATGATGCGATATTTAGAAATTTTTTTAGCAATAAATATGTTATAGGAGCTAACCTTAAAGATAGACATATGCTGTCGCGGACTTTTTTGTAGACCTTTAAAAGGGTAACAATACTCTCATACATGACTATTGCGAAACTTTAACCGTTTACGCAGCGTACGCAGCGGAATCTCCAAGTAAGAAATTTCCCCCGAATTATGAACATTCTTCATTGCTGTCCGCTTCTATTGCTTGTAACATGATATTATAGCTATAGCCTTCCTCGATAAATGAGCTATCTAACACTGAAATAATTTTTCAAATCGGACCAGTAGTTCCTGAGATTAGCGCGTTCAAACAAACAAACTCTTCAGCTTTATAATATTAGTATAGATTTAAATATGTACATATCATTTACAAAAAGTTAGTAGGTACGTTTATCAGGTGTTTACTTCCCTAAGTACAAACTTCTTCTTGATTGGGGCTATATGGGGTTGTATACGTGTAAAAGACATGCACCTAAAGATATATAAAATTGAAGACCCATATGGGCAATTAACCAGGTCGACTGCGCGTCTAACAGATTAGTGAGTGCGAATTGATAAACTAACAAGGATCACAAGAATTTGCACTGCGTTATCGTACGTTTTCAAAACAAACCGATAGTGCCAAAATCAGTACACTCGTAATAGATAACAATTTGCGTCTTAGGCGAATGAGAACTCAGGGCTGTACTAATTTTGTAGACAATACTTTCAAAGGTATATTATTAGGTATTATCACAGACATCCGAATATACAATTAGACTGACAAGCCGCCTAGTTTATAGGCAGTCCAGTGTCGCAATTTCTTTCGGTTCTTACCTGTGAAAAGTTATATTTCTTGGTAAATTTACTGATTCCTTGCGATGATGGCATGTTACAATTGCACAGGATGGCATTTTGGGAAAAAACGGTAATTTCTTCTAATATTCGTGCGTCTTGACTCGTCTCACAGAGCGTAAACTGGCAGCCAGTGTATGCTCGTTGAGCTTACATTTGTCGCACTTAAAAACGCGGCTTGCCCATCTCCTGTATTGGAAATCTGTGGATATATATTATGTATGGGACTAGCGCATTGACCATGAGAATCAGTAATATTATAATTCTTAGAAATTCTTACGGTGAAGGAAAACATCGTGAGGGAACCTGCGCACGCCTGTGAAGAGATTCAAAGGTTGTGTGTAAATTCGACCAATCCGCACTGGGCCCGCGTGGATGACTAAAGCCTATACACCTTTACGGGTAGGCTCGTGCTCTCGGTGGGGACGTATAATGAGCTGATAAGATGGTGATGACTTTCAAAGGTGTTATTTTATCTATAAGAATATAGAATCGTTTATATTATTCATCATCTCAGCTCATTATATATCCCCAATGAGGAGCACGAGCCTACCTGTATATGTCATCATCTCTTTTTGCTTTTTTTTATATTATTAATATCTTTAAAATTTAATTACGTAAAGAATAGACATTTGTAAATCGTATAACGAACAAGGCTCTGGTCAACCAGTTCACGTGTACTGGACTAGGGTATTATTGAATGACCCGGGACCCTTATACGACAAAAGCTATTGAGAAAACGACTTATCCAGCTATGGTCTGCAAGATTGAGGATATCATAAGACATTTGAAAAAAGGCAGAAAGTATTAAATTTTAATTAATTTTCTACACCTCAACAAGCAAAAGCAAATTTTCAGAAATTGTTTGTTTGAAAGCAATCTTATATTTTTATTGGACTTGAATATTTCACAGACAAAAGACACTCGATGTGGTTGTACGTAATATCAAACCAAGTAAAACGACCCGAGCCGATGAGTATTGGAAAATAAAGCCGAACAAAACCCACAAAGCAAATGAAAATTTATTCAAGTTGGGCAATGCGGGTCGGCGCCCGCAGATACGTACGGACGCTTTTACCGGACCAGGTGTCATTAGCCTTTTAATTGTAGTTTTTATGAATACTAGGTCACTGGTGATAAGTATTGAAAGTGTGTATAAAAACAGTAAAACAGTTTCCACAAGAGATGATTATTCTTTCACACTTTACAAGAGATCAACTGTTTTTTTTTTCGAATTGACTACTGCTGTTGGCCGCAAATGGCCTTCTCCATCAACTGTATGATTACAATCAGTATTTATACCCTTTAATCGGAAGTCAACATTATAACTTACTAAATAATCAACAAAAGTACTAAATCATCAATTCATAAAGGTGGCGCCACTGCACCACTTCCGGTTGTATAAATGTTATATAGAGACTATTACATTTCGATACAATTACAAAACATTTTAATACAAACATAAGCCATTTGACAATTTAGTTTAATAGTATATAATCGATACTAAGTCCTGTGTTGTCGCTCGATAGTCTACTGTCGGTAATCTATCGATAGCTGGGCAAAAACTATAGTAGCAATAGGGATATCTGTATTATCGATAGACTATATTAATCCATAGTTAAAGGTCTGGATTGACATAGGCTACTTTTTGTCTAATTATAACCCCCGATTTCGCTAAAATGACGGGTATAATTGACCCGAATTTAACGCGAGCGAAGCCGTTGGCAAAAGCTAGTAGTCAATAATAATGACACATAAGAACATTGTTTCGATAGTATTGAAACTATCGAAGCTAGTATCGATACTATTGTTGCTGATTTGCCTAAACTATCGATAGTATAGATGATTCTCGAGGTAAACTATCGATTAATCTGCAACACTGATCGATTCGCTGGCGGTACAGCACTACGATGCAAATGTTGCTCCATGACCCCCACACTTTTACCAGTTTGACAGATAACGTTGGCGCGTAATTTTAAATGTATGTCACTGCCTACTTTTGAATACATACGAATGGTATTGATAATGTCGATAACGATAACGAGTAATAAATATGTTTACAATTTATTAGCAATAGATATTAAAAATTAACAAATAGTTCCTTTTGGGTTTTGAAAAGAATAGACTAAAATTAGTCACAAGTTATGTCTTTTATGTTAAAAAAAAATCCGTTGTATGTAAAGCTTACAAAAAAAAGGTTGAGTCCTTTTTGTTAATGTTATCCCTTTACGTTTGTGTATGAAAATAGCTCGTTTTTTGTTGTCAATTTTATTTCTATTCTATTTATTGTGCTATTCCAAATTAAACATACAATTTGAAAGAACAAAAATTAAATATACAAATTAAAAGAAACCAACATTTAATAACAACTTTAATTTGATTGGTGTAGTAAATAAATCTTGCAAACAGTAACAACCCTATGTAATCGTGTCGTCCTATATACAAATGAACTGCGACAGACTCTTTTTATTGTTTGTCGTGCTAATGAACTGTGATGACATAGAGCGTAAGCCGGTAATCTTATCTGTGGCAAGAATAGTTACTTTTGTATGATATTGTGTTCCTTGTTTGTCCTTAGGGTAATTATGATAACAATCACACATCACACTAACATTGTACAGGCGAAAGTTTGTACGTGTGTATGTTTCTTTACTTCTTCACGTTTAAACGGCTGAAGATATTTTATAAAATTTGATATGGAGTTGATACCCTGGATCAAGATAGGTTACGTTTTAATGCAGGTAACACCAAGCGGCACAACTAGTATTTTATAATGACAGATCACCTCCTACAAAGTAAGCTTGGTATTTTAAATATTTATCAACCAGCCTTTAACATCTTACAGCAGGGCACAGGGGGGATTCCGCCATCTATTGAAACAGTATTACTATAATGATAAGTCTAGGTACGTATTGGCACCATTACCATATTTTTTATTGCTATATTTTTTTTATTACTAGAGGTTGTTGCCCTCTTCAGATCACCAATCAAAAATAGGAATTATGACGAAATGTCTGTGTTGAAAAACAAAAACGGCCTTGAATAATTTTCAAGTAAGGGTACTTCAGGTCAATTACGGAACTCAAGTTAACACGCAGCGAAAACCTCGGCTCTGTCACGCACACTTTGTTGTGAATACTCTCATGAAGTGTTACCGCTCGATAGTCGACTATCGATAGTTGAGCAAAACCAATCGTATCGATACTATACTATCGATAGCTCGAGTTGTACACTGCAATAGTATCGATAGTATCGTAGCTCAATATTGAAATAACTATCGAGTATCGGCTTTCTAAATTACACTGACTATCGATAGTATTGCACTATCGATATTCAACCTTTTATCAATTGTATTGCCACTATCGATGGTATCCTTGCTATCGATAGTTGATGTAATTTACAAAGCCAATACTATCGATAGTTATTTCTATTTTGAGCTACCATACTATCGATATCGATTGCAGTAAATCAATACTATTACCCTAAACTAAGCTATATATAGATGATATTCGAGGTCAACTATCGATTGTTTACCTTGAGAACCTTCTATACCATCGTTAGTATCGATGTTCTCAATACTATCAAAAGTATCAATAGTTACATTAGAAACAATAGTATCGATACTGTCTTTAGTTATTTTGACAATAAGCTACGATTGTATTGATACCCCGAAAAAATGTGCCGTATTAATAGTTTTTACTCCTACAGCGTTATAGATATTTTGCCGAACTATCGATAGACTACCGATAGTGATAGTCTATCGATAGTGAGAGACAACACAACAGTTATGATTATGAGCAAGATGATAAATCGGAGTGTAACTACGCAATCTCGGATCTGAAATACAGTTAGCATGTTTAATTGGCGATAAAGAATAGACGATAACATTTTTTTAAATTTAATGTATTGGTTCTATTTCTATTATTTCATTTTTTTCATGAGTAGGCAAAGGAGCNAGGCGTTTCTAAATACTTAGCGGCCCAAACATTCAGAACATAGTCTTACTTTTATTGTCACTATCAACCTATCGCAGTCCACTGCTGGCCATACTTATAGGTCCAGCTCGCTAGGAAGTCGGTTACTACCCCAAAAGATCCGTGGATCTCCGTGCTGCACAAAATTATGTTTGTTTGTAATATTTTATGTGAATAGCATGTCTGTCTTAACAAAAAGTACCTACACTTGTATAAGTAACTAAAAAGTTTATTCTATGTATAGCACCCATGGAGTGTGTGGAAATATTATTTCATAGATTTTTCCTATTTTTCGCTACAATCCTCTTCGACTAGACAGTATTTAGTATTCAGCAATATGCAATGTACATTAGTCGGTTTAAGTCAGTTCTAAGAAAATACATAGTAAATCTACTTATCTAATACAGTTGAGGCGTTATTTTTTACCCACAGTTATACCGTCAACTTTATTCAAATACAGATGTTAATACACACTGAATCAAACACTAAAAATAAAATAATCTCTTGTTCATAAGAAAAAGCATAGATAACTAAAAGCCTTAACTTCAAACCCACTATATTGGATGTAGGTATTATGCAATTTATATATAAGGAACTAAAGAAAGATCAAGGTTAATACAGACCATCCCAATGTCGGCTAATTTTAGACGTTTAAAATTAAACCAGATCTGTGCGTCTGTATTGGGTTCTTGGGTTTCATACATTTATCCATACATAACATACATCCTTAAAGCGTATTACCTTGACATACTCTTATATCTTTTGCTTCTTTATTTTTAACCTTTTCATGCATCTTGACTGTTTTAGTTCTTTTTGACCTTGGTTATTAATAGATACTTATTTTTGTTTTAAATAGTTTATATATGGCGATGGGGGTATGCGATGTGTTATGTACATAAAAGTAACGCTTATAATTTATCAAGCCAATGCGAGCGGAATTTACAAAATTGAAGACATATCAAAAACGTCCGTTTTGTTTTTAACTTAATAACGTCATAAGTGCTTTTTGATGATCAATATAGTAACAGATTACTTAATAACACTAATAACGCTATGTTGTACAATTTCAGGGTGAAGACATGTAGACTTTTATTTAGGGCTTATCATACACGTGTATCTAATCTTTTTCTTAACGTCGTAGTTTAATGTCATACTCAAACCAATAACGTTTATTAAGTAAGTTATTTTTTTGTTCTTTGAAAGGCAAGTCGTTCGTTATGCTTCCAAAAGAGCGGTATTTTAATGCTAAAATATTTGACATTTAAAAATAAATCGCACGGCGCCTTCAAATGAAATTAAATTAAGTTTCGAACAAAGCTCGCTGCTAATTGGTGATGGATTTTTGTGTATAAAACAAAGTCACCCGATATCTTGGTCCGCGGAAGAACTCTCTTAAGTAGAAAACTTTCGTTGTTTGGCTGTATTTTAAGTTACAAGGTACAAAATTTGAACAAACAAGGCTATTTGAATTCAATAAAATCGGTACAATAAATTAAAAAACACGGTAAGAAATATATACCTTTTATAAGCTTAAATAAAATATTAGGAGTCATGAAATAAAATGATTTGACGAAGACGACACAGACAGAGAGGTTGATCTTTAGCATTTCGCTTTAAAAGAGAAGTGAGGCGCCTTTTTATTTCGAACTGACTACTACTGTTGTCCGCAGTTGGCCTTTACAGCTTCACCGGGCAATTCACGAGCGTAGATGGCTCTCAGATTTATTTGATTTTGACTTAAACTTTGCGCGAATTTGAGGTATATCAAGAATCATAAGGAATGGAATGGAACCGGTGACGACTCTTTCACCAGAAATGGATTATGTATGTTAACAAGCCTATCCACAAAGATCATCACAAAGTGAAAGCAAAATAAACAAATCGCCCCGTGTTCCTCAACGTTGCAATTGCGTCATATAAACAAGTCACGACATCAACTGATAAAGACACAATAGCCCTTGCTCTTATGCAACGTGATAACGGCTGCGCATTAGCACACATCATCCGATTATAGGCTATGCACGATCGAATTTACGGTTGAAAATCGATCAACATAAACGGCAACTACTTATAGTGGAGCATGCTGCCTCACAGCTGTGTTCGCCATTTACATAATCTGACGAAAGCAAAACCGGCTGTGGTCACGGCACTGTCGGTCAATAATTAATCTAATGCAATGGATATTAACGTTAGTTTGTATTGCATCGTGTCGCGCGCTGCATTCGCGAGCTGAAGACGCATAGAAGTGACTTCCGTGGTGACAGTCTAGTCAGCTGCACCATTAGACAAAATAGCCGCGTTTAAAGATTTGCCACACATGTATACCGTGGAAAATTCAACGCGCAATTACTGAGAGATACGCCTTTTGATGGTTGTTATTAGTTTCGACTAGCGATTGTTCCATTTTGTAGTTTGTTTCCACTAGCAAATGTTAAAATTATTGAAAACAAGAATGTGTTTAATTCCTACCGTAAAAAGAATGTCAGACAAGAATTTCCGTTTTTGATAACCAAACAAAAATGGATTTTTAAACTTGTTTCTTGCCTAACCTTTACTGAACTTTGACCAAGGCGAATAACGGTATATTTGCACAAACAAATGCAACTTTTATTCCTAAGGTGCACCTCTTTGAAAACAACAGTTGTAAAATTAAGGCGACCCATTTGGCGTAATGGTCGGCTGCGACACCATGGGTTGCGAGTTCTATTCCCGGGCAGTACAAACATTTGTGTGCATTAACATGCCTGTTTGTATTTTTCTGAGTGTTTCCACGTATAAAATGTATGTATTTACAAAACGTTGTTTTTTGTATTTATGTAAAGTAAAGCATTATTATGGTACAAAACGCTGTAAGTTTTGGCGCACTGCAGCGTTATGCAACATCGTTCGACATTAGACAAACATCATTGACACTTGCATGAGGACTGCATTTTGCGAGTTTCGATGTCAACGAACGTGCTTTATGTTTGTGCCAAAAACTACTGCATCAAAACGTCGACGCACGTTTAGTAATCTTGACGTCAGTCCCTTCACAAATAACATTTGAGTTTTTGTAAATAGCATTCAAATAAGGAACGAACGAAATACGAAGATAAAGATTAATGACTCAAACGCCATTACGATGATATGAATAGAAAATAATAAATAAATAAATAGTAAATAAAAAGAATATTAAGGGATTCTAAAACATTTAAGTCCAGAAAGATTACCTTTGAATTTGTTAGGTAAACTTCATTTCATGACAAAACATGGTTGAGTATTTTAATTATATTTATGCAAAATACTAGTAACTAGATAATTGGTAAGATTAATGTGTTAATAATTGACAAGTTTTCCTCAATTCAGTATGAACAAAAAAAAACTATAACATACTTTAAACATCAGTTTGATATTATTTATAAACAGTATCCAAAAACATTTGGAAAGTTTTCGGTTTTACTTATAATGACCGAGGCTATAAAGATGCCTCAAAACTCATTAGTTGAACCATTAACAAAATGAATAGACAAATTTGTCTAGGTACTTGTGTCATATGGTTGCATATAAATCCTTCTTGATTATCAAATACTTAACTAATTGGCATATTGGGTCTTATTACTTTACTAGCTGTGCCCCGCGGTATAAGATATGTTCCCGCAGTAAAACGTAACATTAAATCCCTTCGTTCAGTCACGTTAAATCTGTGAAGCCAATTCGGAGATTACCCGGTACAAACAGACAGAAAGACAGATAATTTTTTTTTAAAAATATAATAAATATCCACTGACATTTACACAGCGCCATCTAGCCCTAAGTTAAGTGTGAAGTTATGGGTACTAAACAACGGATAAACATCTCTCATCTTGCCGGCTCTTCTCGAAGATCCTACTTATTCCGAACCGGTGGTAGAGTCACAAAAAATATGAAAATAATAACAATTGACGATTCAAAAGTATCTGTAACAGATTTATATGAATAAAGATTTTTTTTTCCTTTCTTTTCTTTCTTTCTTTCTAAATACTATATTGTAAATACTTACATATTATATATACAAAACACCCAGACCATTACAAACAGACAGATGTGCATGCACACAAATGTTTGTACTGCCCGGGGATCGAACCCAGAACGGGTGTTATAGCTGACGTCTCAGCCGCTACACCAAATGGGTCGTAAAGATAAAGAGTCTCGAAAAGTGTTAAATAGAACTGCTGCAAACTAAATATTCAGTAATCCTTGCATTTGTTTCGCACACAAACTTACCTAACGCCCCGAGCTGATTAAAATTTTCAGTCAATTTGAGCCTAATCGAGCGTGAATAAGGACCGGCGGAGCAGAATATTACTGACATGTTTAAAACCACAACATTTGTAAACTTTCATAATTCTGAGACCCATTTGATGTAATGGTTGAGGTGGCGGCTACTAAACTAAGGAATCCGGAAGGATTCGAAATTTTTGTGCATGAACATATCTGTTGTATTGGTCTGGGTGTTTCTTTGTTTAATATACTATGTAGTGATTTATTTGAAACACAATTTTATTTTACACGAAATTAAGAAGCTTTATCAAATACAGTATGGACAACTGAACAACGCCATGGAGCCATTCATACATAAAACTATTCATCTCCATGCAGCCCCCGATATTTCATAACGTAATATCGAGATAAATTACTTTTTGTTACCGATGTTATTTATGACGTTTTGTATCGAATAAAGCCCTTTATTAAACACATAAACCTTTTATTTCTCATTATATGACGTGACCTGTTCTATTCGTCTAGACTGAATTTAAGATCTATTAATATAAGTGCTTCGCTACATAAAGGTGATCTTGGAACCGTTGAACCTAGATTTAAGTAATACAGAGATAAGAAAACTATTTTAAGAAAACTTATATATACTTAAAAGCAATTTTAAATTTAGTCGTCTTGAAAATTTATCTTTTTTTTAGTTCATTAGGTTAATAATATCAATAGACGTATACAATAATATTCGAAAAATAATAGTAAAGTAAAAGTAAAGTTAATTAATAGTTAAGTACAAGATAATATATTTGTAATCATTGTTAATTTTTATGCGGTGGACATAAAATATTTGTATTTACGCAAGGTTTTATACCTCGTGCGTACATACTAATAACGTAATAACTATGTTTGGACACGACGCCTACACGGGTACCTACACATACAAAGTAACATATAAAATCAATACTATCTTTTCTACATACTGATAAACCTGATCATGATAGGTTGCATCGATAGCCTGTCCGGTTTTTTGTACTTTCAAAAGGTGCTTTCTGTTGGGAAAATGTAAAATATAGGTAGGTTTATATATAAAATTCGAACAAAGTCAAATAGGTATATTGTTCGAGTGATCAACTGGGCTACTATTTTCAAACTGTCAGAACTTATCATCATACATTTTCAGTGGTACTAAACAACAATGACGTGACGGTGTTTATTTAGCCTCGGACGCACTTTTTTTTGTAATTCATAAAAAAAGAGAAATATCACTCCAATACAAATTCTATTCAAAATATTTTTTATTGAGTTATGGGTACATAAAAAAGTTCTTAAAATATGACCACTAAGTAAAACCAGTCAGCTGTTTACTACACCCGGGGACGTTAGCCAATTTATTCGTACTGGAACATACTCGAAAGGTCACACATAGGTACTTACATAATTATATATACTTATATACGATTTACCGCCATTGCTATTCTGGGTGCGCGTGTTTGCGATCACGTAGAACTGAAATTCTAAGCTAAACAAACTAATTTATGCATCGAATCGATTCATCGCAAATGAATATGGATAATGTATAAACTTTTTTGCTTCAATTAGGAAACAATGATTACAACAACATTATGTAAAAGGCGATTGCATTCATTAACGTTATCAATTAAATTAATTAATTATATTTGTGCGCCATATTGATGACTCCTGATTAATAATAGGTCATGGTTGCCAATTGATTAATAACCGTTTGTCATCATAACCTATTCTTAGCTAAGTACGTTGAACGTAAGATTTTCTCATTTTAAAACAAATCCAAATAAAACTATGCAATAAAAAAAAAAGAAATTTCGCTATAGATAACAATTTATGACCAACAGTCAAGCGCTATATTAAAATTTTCATTCGTTTAAAACTTCTACACAATTATATCTACATTTGGCTCAAAGAGCCATAGCCATAAATCAATACACTAATTCCCATTTTATAAAAGAAACCAATTCATATCTGTCAAAGAGACAACAACTTCAGTACGATGTATTGAACAGTTTATTCGGAAAACCTATAATGGTCCAACCAAAACGTTCGTGGAGCCTTGAACCCGCAAATATAATTATAAAGACGGTCGATACATATCATACGGTAACGAGCACAAATAGACCTGACAAACAAAACAATTACAAAACGAACGCGAAGGAAGCGCCAGTTGAGGCCAATCTTGGACCGGACAACGTAGATACATCACTATTGATGAGAACGACAGCTATTACCTCCTCTTATCGTGATATCTACCTTTTTGATCCAGTACCCGGTAGTCTGAACTTTGTATGTATTTGGTCGTAGATTCGAATCCCGCGGGAAAACCGCCAACTGATAGTCACTTTGTTAGGACATTGATGGCTGAATCACCTGATTGTCTAAAACAAAGCTGATTGCGTGCTTCGCGCACATTAAACCAGTCACGACTACAATCTTAGGAAAGTGATCCGGTCGTGCAGGGCCGTAAGATTTTTAGGAGATCCAGCGTAAAGATTTTAAGATCGAAACCGCTCTGATACGCTTGATGTGCATTTTGCCGGACAGCAAACGAGACTATGGCGACCAATACGCATGTGCCAAGTAGCAGCCAAGTATATATTTTTTTATAACATAGTGATGCAAACGAACATGCGGTTCACCTGATGGAAAGTGTTACTGAGGTCACAGGGATGCGTTGTCGGCCCTTAGAGATGCTTGCTTGCCGGCCCTCAACCCTTATAAGATTTAGCAGCCGGCAGATGGCGTCGTGAATGTAGTACATGTTCATGTGAGCTGCGATCTAAGCTCAATGTAAACATTACACCGCTGCGATATTACTGTAATAATGGAAACAATAGGAACTCATAGTGCAACTAGAACAGATGGTCGGAACAGCTGTGTGGGTGTACATGTAATAGCCGTGAACCCGAGCCGGTAAATGACTATTGGTAATTTTTTTGAGCGCACATCTCGTTGTGTTAGACACAGCTGGATACCACACGTAATTGTTCCGAATCTCAGGGTAAATAACCTTCGGGATACAATTCCTATTGATGGGGATTGAATTGATTTTGTTGCCAGGATTTGTTTGTCTATTTTTACGTTTATTGTACACAGTAGTTTTGAAAAAATATTGCAAGTGGAAAATTCTAGAATAGTTTATTCTTACTTCTTTTAGTTCACCGTTCATTTCGTGGGCAAGAGCTCCGTTGCGATACATATTGTGTTTATTGATTTACATAATAGGTATAAGTGTAGTTACCATCGATTGAGGTTTTGGCGAGCAAATATTAGGGTCTATATTATTGTATACCTAACTAGAATTTTCTTTTTAAAACTTACAATATGGCGTTTTAAATCTGTAATTTTTTTATACTGTTAATGTACCCAGTGACACTCGCGCTATGAAGACAAATCTAATGACTTAAAATATGTTAAAATCCATCATTCCGTTTAGTCTGCAGCAGGGAACATAACAATCTACATACATACGCTTGAAAAACTTAAATAACCCTCCTTCGGCAGTCTGATAAAATAGGCATTATTCAATTAAATATACTGGCTTCTGACAATAATTAAAACTATACGGCCAATGAATGTCTGTGAACTCGAAACATTATTTACTTCTGAATGTATCGGAAAATATGTTTTAAAAATGCGTAGGTGCATTGTCATTCCTTCATTGTCATTTGCAGAGTAGCTGTAATATGTTAAGTATTCCGTGTTTTTTATCAAGCTTATTAATATGGGTTGAATAATGAACAATAAAGATCTTAAAACGAGGTAGATTATTAGTTATATAGAAAATAATACAAGAATCGAAAGTAATTTAAAAACATTTATGGGTCTTAAACTTGAACTTAAAAACTGTTGCAATTTCACCGTTTGATACATCACAATTATAATCCTTGTACTAAAATTTAGTCTTTAGTATACAAGGACGTTACTAGCACGTAATTATATTACGATATATACAAAGTCTAGGTTTAAAAATTGAAATATTTTTGTGCAATGTTTTATACCTTTAATATTATCTCTTTGTTATAAGACCACACGCAATCTTGTGAACTGCAAGAGCGCATTAAATACAAGTGCGTACGCGGAACTTAAAATTATATGCACATTAGACATACTCCCACGCAAACTAGCCAACAAAGTTTTAACCGCAACTACAATATAGACCTCACCTAGCGTTTGATGACAAATAACATTGCTTTGCTTATACATACATCGAAGGGTTAAATATAAAAAAGGTAACGTTAAAAATATATTCAACCTTTTATAAAAGATTCATTAGAAGGTCAACCTTTACCCTCAATTAGGCAATAGGAATGTATAGGCCATTAGATTGTCAACCTTATAGTATATAGATGAAAATACTAAAAATAAAAAGTACTCCGTTCTGGATGAAATCCTATCTATTTGGGTAAGCCTTCGCGGTTAGTGATATATTTAAGAGTATTTATTTTACTTAAGAAATGTTTATTTTACGTGACCGTCAGATTTTTTGCGGTCTCAGTATATATATTCTTGCTAAAAATATTAACCCATTGGCCGTTGGTGACGACTGCTTACTTAAAACTTTTTTTTTTATAATGTATTCGAGATACATCATGGCAGTAAAAGGATGAAAAAGACTATGGAGAGAACGCATAGTTAATAATAATAAACTTTTATTCCACATAAAATATATTACAAGGGAAAACATGGACCGAACAAAAAGTGTACAAATAAGGCGGTCTTATTACTAAAAAGCAATTTCTTCCAGACAACCTTCAGAAGAGGATAGTTTCTTAATAATGATTAATTGGGCTGTGCAAAAGTTAGAACCTAAGTTACATAAAAATAATAAAATACAATCAATATAATTTCAAAACATACATACACAAATACATACATATAAACAGTATCAACGCATATACCTTGGATGAAATATTATATACATACATTCACATAAGTGCTATCAAACTATAAAACTATAAGTTAAGTAACTTCCGCGATTTTCTCTAATTTGGTTTGAATATTTCAGACTGAATAATCTGAATCTCTTTGAAGCTTATTCACATTTGAATCCACTACAGATATGAATTTAATTTGATTTGTAAGTGTTACTTAACGAAGATTTTGCTAAACAAAAGCTTCAATTTAACAACCATTGAAATAAGTAATAAAATCAATTTCCTTACATTTTGCAATTTATCGCGTCCTCAGATTTTAAATCTTTAAATAATTCAAAGCACTTGCTTTGAGTTATACCTACACGTAATACAATACAATAAAGCTACACGTTTATTGCTATAAGCGATTCACTTAATTCTGTCACACTGTGGCTTGGCGCTCAGACTGTGAAACCTGTCCGACCGGTCTGATCGTTTGTAGGTCTGTAGTCGGGTCTTCCGGGTCCGGAGGAGTTGGTAGCACGTGGCATTATGGTGTTGTTATAGAATAGATAGGCCGTGTCTTTGGCCTGCCGTAGATACATGATAATGGCGTTTTCAACCTGCTATATAAGGGCAATCGAGTTTTTATTTTAATTATTATTTATTTATCATCATCAGCTCATTAAACGTCCCCTCCGAGGGGCACGAGCCTAACCGTAAAGGGTGATTATAGGCCTAAGTCGTCCACGCGGGCCCAGTGCGGACTAGACGACTTCACACACAACCTTCGAATTTCTTCGCAGGCGTGTATGAAGGTTTCCTCACGATGTTTTCCTTCACCGTATGAGCGTCGGATAACGTACATATATTTTCGAAAATTCGAAAATACTTTGGTACGTGTCGGGATTTGAATCTCAGCCCTCCCGGTAGGAAGGTGGCAGTCCACACCACTGAGCCACCGAAGATAGTTATTTATAATTAGCATATAAAAAATTGTTATAATATTCTTTATCAAATCCCGTACAAAAAACACTAAGGTTTGTAGCGAGGGGATTTTCAGATGATTCAAATAGAAATGAAACTAAAATAACACTATTTTATATTGAAACTTAAATTTAAATTGAAGGAAAAAAAAATAATCAAATATTCTCAAAACCGCCTGCCTGCTAGGAATCGAGTAATAATTAAAGTTAATTATTGTGGCTTTTATCGTCTTAATGAGAATTGCTTACCCGCTCTTATAGCGGAGTTCGTAAGTTATGTTGTATTTACCTGAAAAATGAAAAAACAATTAATAAATACACTTAAACCAAGTAACAAATGATATGCATTGAATTATTGAATGTGACATACATATAAAGCTACCATATTCATGATTTTGCTCCATGTACTAAGTTTCACATTTATCAGAAAATCAGATAGGAGCTTAAGTATAAAAAAGAGTGCAAAAACATTGAGTGCTAGAACAGGTATTTTGTGTGTGCACAAGAAATAAGTAGTTGTGAAGACAAAAAATAAGTATGTCCATTTAACATATTCATTTTCTGTCTTCATTTTCTTGGTGATTCAATGGAAGATCCTCTGCTTCCTTCAACTGTTTACTTTTTTCCTCATTGCATTCGCTACAACAAAACAAAGGGTATATATCCCATGGCATATTGAGCGGACAAATTGGCGCCCGAATAGGATTAACGCCGTTTAATATCTAACGAATGTTTGTTTACTGGCAATCGAGCTGCAAAAGCGCTTTTCCGCTCGTTTCGCTCATCGCAATCACGGATATCTGCAAATGGCAGTGCTAATGAACTTCGAGACGGATATAGCTTATTTGTTCGGCCGTAATGAGACAATTACAACCGTTAGTACGAGTAGGTACTTACATTCACATATTATATGATATATGAGCTATGTGGTAGTAATTGATATAACCCTTTCTTTTCAATCAGATATTTTTTTAAATACATCAAATAATGCATTGCAACTGACAAAATGTTATCTTATAGAGTAGTTTCGCGTGGGTATTTAATTTTCCCCTATTTAATTAATGTCCCCGAAAGGTGAACCAAAACATTGATCCTCGGGCTTATCCTGGTTTATAACAAACAGATAGTTGATATGAAATTAACTTAGAACTGCGACCTTGCAAACAAGTGTAATACTTTACCTAATGGGAAACTACCCACGCCGAGCAATTACAAAGCTAGTTACATTTAGAGATTTAATCTATAGAAGAGCAATGACCTGCATTTAAGGTGCTTAATTATACCACAATGGATACAATTAAAAATTGTTCGCTGGTCAACCACGCGTTAATCTACACTGCCTACAATCGCGATGTAATCTTTGTATGGAATTGATGAGTTGTTGAACTTGAGTTGAGTGATCTAAGTGCTCGAGAAAAAATCGAACCAACGAAAACACCAACACTTAGCATCTTTTGTACATAGCATCTGACGTGGTACGCGTTGTCTTGATATTCATCATCATCATGATATTAATTCTAGAAAATTGGGATGTCGATTAAATAAATTTGAAAAATTGATCTATATGATACATTTATCACATCAAAAAAACTTGCACTATCAGTATCATTAATTTTTCTATTCAACCTATCGCAATCCACTGCTGGACATAGGTCTCCCCCATTTTGCGCCAGATATTCCGGGCTGAAGGGCGTCCTACGTTACGCTTGCTGAAACGCGATCTCCACTGCTCCAACGGCCATTAATTTTTATATTTACAAAAAGGTAGGTATTGAAAATAATGTTAATTAGGTAATAATTTACCAAATTGTTATAAATAACTCGAAAACAAGTTGTTCAGTAAGGCATTTCACTAAGTGCGATCAACGATCGGTCGAAACATATTTAATATTAAGTGCATGATTATTTTTATAGTATGCAACAAATGCAATTCATGCACATCCGCTCGACCTTTTATCGGTATTTTAATAACATTATAGGTACGGTGTTACTGCGTATTGTTTTTGTTGTACAATGTATGCTTACATAATTCATTATCATCAATTAAGTAATATTTATTTTTTCCTTTAGAAATATAAGCAATTCTATATTGTTTATGTAGTCATTCTCAGGGCTTCAGACAACTTGAGGTCTATGCAGCATGTTATTCTTTCACTCTTTTCTATCATTCAGCTCATCCAGTTTTTTCTTAGCTATCTTTCTTTCCTTTTTTTTCATAGTTATCTATGTTTCTGATAAATATTTTCTTAGACGACTGGTTACTATACTTGGTTCTTTATCACCTTTTTAGGTGTCATACACACATAATTATTTTAATGAAGAATTTACTCATAGTCATAATACAATAAATTAATAAATATCAATTGACATTCACACAACGCCACCCATTTTTTTGTAAATTAATACTTATTATACATAGACACCCAGACCAATACAAAACAAAACGTTCATGCACACAAATGTTTGTACTGCCCGGGAATCTAACCCCGAAACCCTTGGTGTCGACGCCTCAACCAATACCCCAAATGGGTCGTAAAATGTTATAATTGTATGTACAACTTTCACTTTAACAGACCGTGAAAGAGTACTGCAGGACTTAGAGCTTCTTCACGAATAGTGAAGGGTTTAAACTCCCCGCTTAGCTGGATTGAAGACAGCTGTACCGGCACGGTTAGATAAAAGACAGAAAATACAGAAAATATTATTGCATAAAAAATAATAGTATCGATTATTGTTATCAATTAAGTAACCTCGCAAGGCCGTTCACATTACCTAATAGACTATTGTGTGCGAGTTCAATAAAGAGCATCGCACTTACGGGGTGAATATAACTAAAACAGGCTTACTTCCTATCGATTGTCGCACGACCTCGGCGGATCAATCCGAAATGGTTTATTCGAAACCGTGCTGTAGGAAAAGGGGGAATGACACCTATCTGTCGTCTTGGGTAATGGTAAATAATCAGTGTTGTCAAAAACTAATTAATATCAATAGTCACAATAAAATCCAGGTGATTATTAAATTAATATATATTGTCAGTCATTATTTTCATTCCGATGAAAATTCCAAGACTAGAAAGTCAAATAACACGGATTTAGATAAAAACGATAAGTTTGTTTGGAAATATCAATGTTTCCCATTCTAGATTGTACAAACATTCTTGGAATTATACCATACACTTGGTATTGTCATTTGAAACAAAGACAAAGTGACGCGACATTACTTTGATAATGTAGAACATTTATTTATTATACTTATTGCAGTCTACCACGTAAGACCTAAACATATAAATGTTAAAGTGCATGATCAGCATTTGTAAGTTCAAATGTTTCATCAACTGCCAGTGACCAAAACTTCATGGGTGTGAAAATTACTTACACTATATCAATTATCGTCCATCCGGATAAGAAGTGCGCAATATACTTTATTGAAAAAAGAATGTTTAAAAATAATCTGGGACATTTTTGATGATTCCCTTCAATTAAAGATGAATGTTGAGGAATAATTGATCGAAAAGTTAAAATTGGCCAAGCGCGAGTCGGACTCGCTGGGAGGGTTCCGCAGCAGCAAGTAACATAAAATAAGTAATGTTTATTTACTTAGGTAAATAACATTACTTTATTTATTTACTTTATTTTAGTACAGCTTTAATATAAAATAGTGTTCACCGTTTATGACGTATAAAAAAACTTCACAACCAGAAATCGTTCAAAGTAAAGTTCGTACGATGAAAAAGAAATTTTTGAGTTTCAGTTCAATTGTATGAGGAACCCCACAAATATATGTATTTTTTCAAGNTAATGCATACTACTCACAGTTAATCCTCGTCGCCAAAATGTAGTATATCCTTTTATATAATTTGTCGGCTCTTAGACGTACGTGCCCACACACTCTCGACGTTCACAGCTGACTGGGCTGTCAACGACACAGTACGCTAGAGATGACATAATGCTTCCTTCTCTTTCACTCACATACACTACACTTTGTATACATCTCATTAGTACTTTTACAACTTTTATAGATTTTATTCAATCAATGTCTTGGCGTACCACAGACGACTAAACGTGAAATTATGTCAATATTTTAACACAATTTCTTAAATGTTACCTGGGTCCCAACCTCTGTCACGTGGAATATAGCAGAGCAGAGACCACCAGACACAAATTTCGTCATATGCATGATCAATAAAAACAATATTTGCATCAGAAGAAAATTAGCACATCTTTTCGACATTATAATATTGAAATCACTAATGCACGATGAAACGTTCTGTCTACGACTCTGATTAAATATTTTCAACGGAGCTTTAAGCGTGTCAATGACACGAGATGTTATTTCGCAACCCATACCCGTCTGGATTTCACGACGACCCTTTGATAAACACATTTCAAGCCTATATATTTTCAGACGGCGTCAGCTGATCGAGACTAAACTTTTAATAGCCGCAAAGCCTTAACTCGATTTTTAAGTCATTCATTATAAGATTACCAAGATTTTGTGTTTAAATCTAAATGTGAATTTGTAAAGTTTTTGTTTCTTAGATCAATGTTTTCTGCTTTATCACGTTGGAACTCGATTGGTATGATTAAAATGTCTCGAGAAGTTTATAAATAGGATCCCAATATGCCGCTGACCCTGTTAAAAATTGGGAAGGTGAGTGGACGTTACGCACGTTCTCTATGAAGTTATACTGCGTAGTATTTACTTCACTACGATAATAGCGATATCTGCTAATGTTCACGTATGTTTATATGTTCATTCACACGGTATGGTGCGCGTGTGTGCGTGCGGCGTCGTTGCGCCTGCGCAAACGAGCCGAGCGAGAGCCCGCCCGACTGTTCTTTGTTTGTTGACAAGCGAATTTAACATTCAACAAGCGTTGCTTGCGGCGAGTGGACGCTCGACGCCCCGAGTCCCGCTCGCGTCAATATTCCGATCCTAACGTGTTATCGCGCTCCAAGTTTATACTGAGTGCAAGTTTATGCAGTAGTATCTCGTCTGACGCGCAACATTTTGGAATACAGTGCTGTTTTGTTGCGAGCTTTGAGCAGTCATCGAGACTTGGAACGGAGATTATTTTCACGTCTAAAATTACGCGATCGCCACTGTGCCAGAAGGTATGTTTTTTGTGTATACTTTCATCATAAACTGAATTTGAAATATTGTAAACGCGACCAATTTTAACAAAATTGTTATATACCTATATGAAAACCAAATTAATCTTGATGCAATCGCAATATTTACTTGATGCAGTGATCACACTTAATCAATTCCAATGTGTGCCAGAAAATTCTAGCAGGATTGTTTATTTGATCTCAGAAATTGTCAAGATTAATGATAAACAAAAAGTGGGGTAAGTGGAAAGTTCAGAATGGTCATGAGCGGTGTCACCGCTCGATTTCTCCGCTAATGAGATGCTCGCTGTATAGGTAATTTTGGGTATACAAATATTGCCTCATATCAAGTGTTCAGTTGTGGATAGATACAGTTATAATTCGGCTGGTTGCCGTAGGAGGCGCGTAGCGGTATCTCTCACGGCAAGTACCACAACTTGTCTTTCGAATAACGGTACAAGAAATGCAAGGCGATCTACAAAGTACAGTAACGCACAACTTGGAAGAAATACCCATAGTGCATGCAATATGTATATGTACATAAATTTACTAAACTGGTACGCGAGCTATGTCCCTAATTTAATAAAACATGGACGGTACCTATTTACAATTCTGTCAACAAAGTTGCGAAACAATTTTGAGGGCTACCCGCAGTCCCTAATGTCGCCTAATTATGAGCGGTTTAATAAATATCGAGCAATTAAGTCTGCTGGATTATTTTCAAATTTGGCTAGATCGTTTCGGTGATTATCCTAATGATTTGTACTATTACGATCGATATAATATGAGAAGTTACGTAAGCCTTATCAATTTTTCACTGAAACTTTTTTATTAAGTATTTAAATGTACCTATATCTGCCCCTAAATCTATTTATTATTGTTATATTACAAAAGAAACTTCTAAATACGGATTTTTTTAAATTGTGCCTGTTTGTAACTCATTAATTTCCTGACAAATGGGCGGAAAAGGTTTTCTTTCTATTCATCTCGTGTCTAAAGGTGTCTTACACTCCGTAATGTCTTTTGTTTGGCGCAATCCATTCGTCCATTCTCCTCAAAAACTCCTCTTACAATAGTTAGAGGCTACAGCGATGCTAGTAGTTTTATTATTTAATTAATACATTTAAATAACAGTATTTAACAAAGAACCTAATATGTAAGTACTTAAGGGTAGAAATTTGATTACTAAAAAGGAACCTGCGTAATTGTATTGTATTATTGACCTTCTAAGTATCATTATATTCTAAATATTTTCTGAAAATAATATAACAATCATATAAATGTCCTAGTTGAAATGTACACAACAATACTTAATAACGTTCAAAACCAGTTTTAAAGGTGTCCTTTTAGAGAAATCTGAGGCTCTTAAATCTTTGTTCGCGCTGAGGTCAGTTCGGATTGAGCACAGCGAAAGTTACGATTTATTTGTTTGGCTTTAATCCAACACATTTTGAATGTAATGCAGTTTTGCTTTCATTTTTTGGTATATTCTCAAAATGCTAACAAATTCGTGAGCTAACTACGATAAACACGACAAAAAGCTTTGCTGTTAAAGTGTTTTTCGTCGTTTGTATCTATCATCTTTATTTTTATATTTCACATCGAAATTCTCAACTGTTGTTTATGAAGTTATGCATAGATGATGCATTTTTTTTTATTGGTTTTGTCGTTTGAACAATGCAATCGTCATCGCACAAAATGTTACAAAAACTTTTACTCATGCATATTCTAAAAGACCTGCAAATTGGTAACAAAGAACAATAACTAACAAACTCCAAAAAGATGTCCTTTTGCAATGTAACTAACATTGTTCTCATAACTCACATAGCATCGACCATCTTTTAAATTTCTTATCGTGTTCAAAGAACGTCAACTAGTTTATAAAAGATTTTCCAAGAGGTTCTAATACTGCAAGGTGGCACAAACAATATTTTGCTCTCACTGATGCAGAGGCATTGGTAAATGGATTAAATGCTGAGGTGAAATTGCCCCAGCAGTTAATTCATATAATTTTGATTGGTTAATATTAATAGCTTGAACATACTCTTTGAAGTGTTGCATCTTGAAAGAAAGAAAGAAAAATCTTTTTTAAATAAGTTTAAATAATTAACCAAAAGAGAGCAAACTAATGAAAGTTTTGATAGCAAAAACTCTAATTCCGAGGTGTGCATTAGTCTCGGATAAAGTCGGCGCAATTCCAAAGAGTTTAAGGAAGATATTAGCGTGACGAGTCGGAACGTTTTATAGCCTTTGTCAGCTTCACTGCTCACTTTCTATCATATTGCGACGCAGATACAAAAATAAAATGAGGCAACAAAGCAATCCTTAACTCGTACAACGCTCAGGACATTATTAGGTTAATCGGATTCAGGTAATTTAAACAACACGATGTGGACAGACGTCGCTGACTTTATTATCATAATACCCAAATTTACTTTTTGTTGTCTTCCAGAATACTCTGTCAGTAAAGATTAGCTGATGGTTGTGCAATCGGTAGAAATAAATTTCTAAATTTGAGTAAACTCAAACATAATCGTTTTTTTTTGTGAGACTTGGTTTTTACTTTTAACCTAATATATATTAATGGATAAAGAGTAATTATATAATATTTTGTTTGACGCATTATTTATTATAATGACAAAGAAAGTTTACCCTTTTGTATTCTAGAAACTGACGCAATGGATAAGACTTTCCGAGAGCTGTTATGTTTAGTGATACCAAATATTTTGTTGTGATTCAACTTACATGAACCATGATTCACAGCTTTAGTTTAGCCAAACAAAGAGACGAGTATAATGGCAGACGCTTTACATGTTTGGCGTCGATATCTAGTTTCGCTGCCACCACAGTCTGCACTGGGGTCCAGACGAGGTGGTTTAATAACGTTACCAACTATAAAGCTGCAGCCACCCGTCTAGACGTGCGTAAAATAAAGTTTTCTGTTTTTCTGTCTTCTCTCTGCAGCACTTATACTACGTCTGGACATTATCATGTCTGGGTGCCGTCTAGACTGTTAAGTTATAGCGTTTCTTCCGCCAGGTCTGACTTATTCTATAAAATATTCTTGTTGAACGATCGAAACGATTTCGTTCGATTGAGGTTTCAATAGATGTGTGTCGTTAGATTCAGTATAATTAGGATTAGGGATCGCTCCTTAAAGATTATTTTTCTAAAATCAAGAAATAGAAACTCATTCTGCCAAAGCAACATACTTACTCGTATTACAAATAAAATATTTGAAGTAAAAATCGACTCGGTGAACTCAGCAAAATTCAATAAACCACTTTCGCTAAAGTAGCTTTGAGATTTTACGGTAAGTTTCTTTACGACCGAATCCCGTCTCGGTATCCCCTTACAGCATGCAATTGCCTTTCAAGACTTATATACGCTATCTTCTGTATCAAGAGATTCTGAGAGTACATGCAATGCATTATCCAGTATGTTCCACGGTACAATTTATTGCACTGTCTGAAGTACTCTGACCATCCATTCCCATTGGACTCGTTTAAGCTATGTATTCCATGTTATGGAGGATAGATGCTGAAACCATGTGGAACATGTAATGCAGATTTTTAAGTAGAATAGAAAATAATAAAGCAAAAAGAGGTATTTTAACCTTTAAGGAATGCGTACCAAACTAACTGAAATGCTATTTGGAATGAACACTGAATTTTTTTTTAAGTTTTCTGCGTCAATATTCTACGTAGCATAAATCTCTGCCAAAACAGACGGCCTCGGCCATGACAGTGAATGCTTGTAGTAGGAAATAAGTGTGGCGTTTTTTAAGTTCACGGTATTTTTATCGTTAGTACTTGACAATTTCTACATTTGACGTTATTCAATAATAATGACCCTTTGAAGGTTAATTTAAATAAGTCATATCTACAATTTTACTACCATCTTATTGTAGCTTTAATAACTTATAACTAATAAGCATCCGAACCACTTTATTAACCAACTTAAACTGTAAAGTAGCAATTAATATTTATTGACACATATTTAATAGAGCTTTTTATATGTTTTGATGATATGAGTTTATAAAAAAAATAATTTTAAAATCAAATATTCAAAAGTACCAAATACCATAACTTATGTTTGTAAACACATTTGTCAACCGCTGTGATATCGCGCTAGAAATTTTCATTCTATAACCCAATTGGCGTAATGCGGAATTCTTCTGTTTATTTTAGGAGTCATGTACGAGACATAAATCGTGTGAATCATGCGTATTATTGCAAGGGCGATCGTTGGCTTTGCGATTCCGGGGCCGTTGGCCGAGTTATGTTAAGGTACTGACACTTAAAAACCCAAGAGGTTACTGTAATGCGGCACTATGTTTTGAGGGTTCCGTAGCCAAATGGCAAAAAACGGAAACCTTATAGATTTGTCATGTCTATCTGTCCGTTCGTATGTCACACCCTTTTTTCTCCGAAACTATAAACACTACACTATTCAAACTTTGTAAGTACATGTATTCTGTGAACCGCTATTAGGTTATGACGAGAAACTTGAAAAAAAAAAAATATTTTGGGGTTCCTCATACATTGAACTGAAACTCAAAAATTTCTTTTTCATCGTACGAACTTTAGTTTGAACGATTTCTGGTGTGAAGTTTTTTTTATACGTCATAAACGGTGAACCACTATTTTTCATATTAAAGCTGTACTAAAAATAAAGTAAATAAAATAAAGTAATGTTTATTTACTTAGGTAAATAAACATTACTTTATTTTATGTTACTTGCTGCTGCGGAACCCTCCACAGGCGAGTCCGACTCGCGCTTGGCCAATTTTAACTTTTCGATCAATTATTCCTCAACATTCATCTTTATTGAAGGGAATCATCGAAAATGTCCAGATTATTTTTAAACATTCTTTTTTCAATAAAGTATGTTGCGCACTTCTATATCCGGATGGACGATAATTGATATAGTGTAAGTAATTTTCACACCCATGAAGTTTTGGTCACTGCAGTTGATGAAACATTTGCACTTACAAATGCTGATCATGCACTTTAACATTTATATGTATAGGTATCTTACGTGGTACTGCAAATAATATAATAAATAAATGTTGTACATTATCAAAGTAATGTCGCGTCACTTTGTCTTTGTGTTGCAAATGACAATACCAAGTGTATGGGTATGATTCAAGAATGTTTTGTACAATCTAGAATGGGAAACATTGATATTTCCAAACAAACTTATCGTTTTATCTAAATCCGTGTTATTTGACTTTCTAGTCTTGGAATTTTCATCGGAATGAAAATAATGACTGACAATATATACTTAATTTAATAATCATCATCATCAGCTCATTAAACGTCCCCACCGAGGGGCACGAGCCTACCCGTATAGGGTGATTAGGCCTTAGTCGTCCACGCGGGCCCAGTGCGGATTGGACGACTTCACACACAACCTTCGAATCTCTTCGCAGGCGTGCATGAAGGTTTCCTCACGATGTTTTCCTTCACCGTAAGAGCGTCGGATAACGTACATATATTTTTCGAAAATTCGAAAATACATTGGTACATATACATACATACAAATACATACAAATTTAATAATCACCTGGATTTTATTGTGACTATTGATATTAATTAGTAGTTTTTGACAACACTGATTATTTACCATTACCCAAGACGACAGATAGGTGTCATTCCCCCTTTTCCTACAGCACGGTTTCGAATAAACCATTTCGGATTGATCCGCCGAGGTCGTGCGACAATCGATAGGAAGTAAGCCTGTTTTAGTTATATTCACCCCGTACAATGCTCTTTATTGAACTCGCACACAATAGTCTATTAGGTAATGTGAACGGCCTTGCGAGGTTACTTAATTGATAACAATAGTCGATACTATTATTTTTTATGCAATAATATTTTCTGTATTTTCTGTCTTTTATCTAACCGTGCCGGTACAGCTGTCTTCAATCCAGCTAAGCGGGGAGTTTATGGCCAAACCCTTCACTATTCGTGAAGAAGCTAAGTCCTGCAGTACTCTTTCACGGTCTGTTAAAGTGAAAGTTGTACCTACAATTATAACATTTTACGACCCATTTGGGGTATTGGTTGAGGCGTCGACACCAAGGGTTTCGGGGTTAGATTCCCGGCCAGTACAAACATTTGTGTGCATGAACGTATTGTTTTGTATTGGTCTGGGTGTCTATGTATAATAAGTATTAATTTACAAAAAATGGGTGGCATTGTGTGAATGTCAATGATATTTATTAATTTATTGTATTATGACTATGAGTAAATTCTTCATTAAAATAATTATGTGTATGACACCTAAAAAGGTAATAGAACCAAGTATAGTAACCAGTCGTCTAAGAAAATATATATCAGAAACATAGATAACTAGAAAAAAAAGGAAAGAAAGATAGCTAAGAAAAAACTGGATGAGCTGAATGATAGAAAGAGTGAAAGAATAACATGCTGCATAGACCTCAAGTTGTCTGAAGTCCTGAGAATGACTACATAAACAATATAGAATTGCTAATATTTCTAAAGGAAAAATAAATATTACTTAATTGATGATAATGAATTATGTAAGCATACATTGTACAACAAAAACAATACGCAGTAACACCGTACCTATAATGTTATTAAAATACCGATAAAAGGTCGAGCGGATGTGCATGAATTGCATTTGTTGCATACTATAAAAATAATCATGCACTTAATATTAAATATGTTTCGACCGATCGTTGATCGCACTTAGTGAAATGCCTTACTGAACAACTTGTTTTCGAGTTATTTATAACAATTTGGTAAATTATTACCTAATTAACATTATTTTCAATACCTACCTTTTTGTAAATATAAAAATTAATGGCCGTTGGAGCAGTGGAGATCGCGTTTCAGCAAGCGTAACGTAGGACGCCCTTCAGCCCGGGATATCTGGCGCAAAATGGGGGAGACCTATGTCCAGCAGTGGATTGCGATAGGTTGAATAGAAAAATTAATGATACGATATGTCGATAATCATAATGATAGTGCAAGTTTTTTTGATGTGATAAATGTATCATATAGATCAATTTTTCAAATTTATTTAATCGACATCCCAATTTTCTAGAATTAATATCATGATGATGATGAATATCAAGACAACGCGTACCACGTCAGATGCTATGTACAAAAGATGCTAAGTGTTGGTGTTTTCGTTGGTTCGATTTTTTCTCGAGCACTTAGATCACTCAACTCAAGTTCAACAACTCATCAATTCCATACAAAGATTACATCGCGATTGTAGGCAGTGTAGATTAACGCGTGGTTGACCAGCGAACAATTTTTAATTGTATCCATTGTGGTATAATTAAGCACCTTAAATGCAGGTCATTGCTCTTCTATAGATTAAATCTCTAAATGTAACTAGCTTTGTAATTGCTCGGCGTGGGTAGTTTCCCATTAGGTAAAGTGATTACACTTGTTTGCAAGGTCGCAGTTCTAAGTTAATTTCATATCAACTATCTGTTTGTTATAAACCAGGATAAGCCCGAGGATCAATGTTTTGGTTCACCTTTCGGGGACATTAATTAAATAGGGGAAAATTAAATACCCACGCGAAACTATATAAGATAACATTTTGTCAGTTGCAATGCATTATTTGATGTATTTAAAAAAATATCTGATTGAAAAGAAAGGGTTATATCAATTACTACCACATAGCTCATATATCATATAATATGTGAATGTAAGTACCTACTCGTACTAACGGTTGTAATTGTCTCATTACGGCCGAACAAATAAGCTATATCCGTCTCGAAGTTCATTAGCACTGCCATTTGCAGATATCCGTGATTGCGAAAATTGCGAAGCGAAACGAAAAAGGCTTTGCAGCTCGATTGCCAGTAAACAAACATTCGTTAGATATTAAACGGCGTTAATCCTATTCGGGCGCCAATTTGTCCGCTCAATATGCCATGGGATATATACCCTTTGTTTTGTTGTAGCGAATGCAATGAGGAAAAAAGTAAACAGTTGAAGGAAGCAGAGGATCTTCCATTGAATCACCAAGAAAATGAAGACAGAAAATGAATATGTTAAATGGACATACTTATTTTTTGTCTTCACAACTACTTATTTCTTGTGCACACACAAAATACCTGTTCTAGCACTCAAATGTTTTTGCACTCTTTTTTATTACTTAAGCTCCTATCTGATTTTCTGATAAATGTGAAACTTAGTACATGGAGCAAAATCATGAATATGGTAGCTTTATATTATGTCACATTCAATAATTCAATGCATATCATTTGTTACTTGGTTTAAGTGTATTTATTAATTGTTTTTTCATTTTTCAGGTAAATACAACATAACTTAAGAACTCCGCTATAAGAGCGGGTAAGCAATTCTCATTAAGACGATAAAAGCCACAATAATTAACTTTAATTATTACTCGATTCCTAGCAGGCAGGCGGTTTTGAGAATATTTGATTATTTTTTTTTCCTTCAATTTAAATTTAAGTTTCAATATAAAATAGTGTTATTTTAGTTTAATTTCTATTTGAATCATCTGAAAATCCCCTCGCTACAAACCTTAGTGTTTTTTTGTACGGGATTTGATAAAGAATATTATAACAATTTTTTATATGCTAATTATAAATAACTATCTTCGGTGGCTCAGTGGTGTGGACTGCCACCTTCCTACCGGGAGGGCTGAGATTCAAATCCCGACACGTACCAAAGTATTTTCGAATTTTCGAAAATATATGTACGTTATCCGACGCTCATACGGTGAAGGAAAACATCGTGAGGAAACCTTCATACACGCCTGCGAAGAAATTCGAAGGTTGTGTGTGAAGTCGTCTAGTCCGCACTGGGCCCGCGTGGACGACTAAGGCCTATAATCACCCTTTACGGGTAGGCTCGTGCCCCTCGGAGGGGACGTTTAATGAGCTGATGATGATGATAAATAAATAATAATTAAAATAAAAACTCGATTGCCCTTATATAGCAGGTTGAAAACGCCATTATCATGTATCTACGGCAGGCCAAAGACACGGCCTATCTATTCTATAACAACACCATAATGCCACGTGCTACCAACTCCTCCGGACCCGGAAGACCCGACTACAGACCTACAAACGATCAGACCGGTCGGACAGGTTTCACAGTCTGAGCGCCAAGCCACAGTGTGACAGAATTAAGTGAATCGCTTATAGCAATAAACGTGTAGCTTTATTGTATTGTATTACGTGTAGGTATAACTCAAAGCAAGTGCTTTGAATTATTTAAAGATTTAAAATCTGAGGACGCGATAAATTGCAAAATGTAAGGAAATTGATTTTATTACTTATTTCAATGGTTGTTAAATTGAAGCTTTTGTTAGCAAAATCTTCGTTAAGTAACACTTACAAATCAAATTAAATTCATATCTGTAGTGGATTCAAATGTGAATAAGCTTCAAAGAGATTCAGATTATTCAGTCTGAAATATTCAAACCAAATTAGAGAAAATCGCGGAAGTTACTTAACTTATAGTTTTATAGTTTGATAGCACTTATGTGAATGTATGTATATAATATTTCATCCAAGGTATATGCGTTGATACTGTTTATATGTATGTATTTGTGTATGTATGTTTTGAAATTATATTGATTGTATTTTATTATTTTTATGTAACTTAGGTTCTAACTTTTGCACAGCCCAATTAATCATTATTAAGAAACTATCCTCTTCTGAAGGTTGTCTGGAAGAAATTGCTTTTTAGTAATAAGACCGCCTTATTTGTACACTTTTGTTCGGTCCATGTTTTCCCTTGTAATATATTTTATGTGCAATAAAAGTTTATTATTATTAACTATGCGTTCTCTCCATAGTCTTTTTCATCCTTTTACTGCCATGATGTATCTCGAATACATTTAAAAAAAAAAGTTTTAAGTAAGCAGTCGTCACCAACGGCCAATGGGTTAATATTTTTAGCAAGAATATATATACTGAGACCGCAAAAAATCTGACGGTCACGTAAAATAAACATTTCTTAAGTAAAATAAATACTCTTAAATATATCACTAACCGCGAAGGCTTACCCCAAATAGATAGGATTTCATCCATGACGGAGTACTTTTTATATTTTTAGTATTTTCATCTATATACTATAAGGTTGACAATCTAATGGCCTATACATTCCTATTGCCTAATTGAGGGTAAAGGTTGACCTTCTAATGAATCTTTTATAAAAGGTTGAATATATTTTTAACGTTACCTTTTTTATATTTAACCCTTCGATGTATGTATTAGCAAAGCAATGTTATTTGTCATCAAACGCTAGGTGAGGTCTATATTGTAGTTGCGGTTAAAACTTTGTTGGCTAGTTTGCGTGGGAGTATGTCTAATGTGCATATAATTTTAAGTTCCGCGTACGCACTTGTATTTAATGCGCTCTTGCAGTTCACAAGATTGCGTGTGGTCTTATAACAAAGAGATAATATTAAAGGTATAAAACATTGCACAAAAATATTTCAATTTTTAAACCTAGACTTTGTATATATCGTAATATAATTACGTGCTAGTAACGTCCTTGTATCACCAACTAAAGACTAAATTTTAGTACAAGGATTATAATTGTGATGTATCAAACGGTGAAATTGCAACAGTTTTTAAGTTCAAGTTTAAGACCCATAAATGTTTTTAAATTACTTTCGATTCTTGTATTATTTTCTATATAACTAATAATCTACCTCGTTTTAAGATCTTTATTGTTCATTATTCAACCCATATTAATAAGCTTGATAAAAAACACGGAATACTTAACATATTACAGCTACTCTGCAAATGACAATGAAGGAATGACAATGCACCTACGCATTTTTAAAACATATTTTCCGATACATTCAGAAGTAAATAATGTTTCGAGTTCACAGACATTCATTGGCCGTATAGTTTTAATTATTGTCAGAAGCCAGTATATTTAATTGAATAATGCCTATTTTATCAGACTGCCGAAGGAGGGTTATTTAAGTTTTTCAAGCGTATGTATGTAGATTGTTATGTTCCCTGCTGCAGACTAAACGGAATGATGGATTTTAACATATTTTAAGTCATTAGATTTGTCTTCATAGCGCGAGTGTCACTGGGTACATTAACAGTATAAAAAAAATTACAGATTTAAAACGCCATATTGTAAGTTTTAAAAAGAAAATTCTAGTTAGGTATACAATAATATAGACCCTAATATTTGCTCGCCAAAACCTCAATCGATGGTAACTACACTTATACCTATTATGTAAATCAATAAACACCACAATAATGTATCGCAACGGAGCTCTTGCCCACGAAATGAACGGTGAACTAAAAGAAATAAGAATAAACTATTCTAGAATTTTCCAATTGCAATATTTTTTCAAAACTATACTGTGTACAATAAACGTAAAAATAGACAAACAAATCCTGGCAACAAAATCAATTCAATCCCCATCAATAGGAATTGTATCCCGAAGGTTATTTACCCTGAGATTGGAACAATTACGTGTGGTATCCAGCTGTGTCTAACACAACGAGATGTGCGCTCAAAAAAATTACCAATAGTCATTTACCGGCTCGGGTTCACGGCTATTACATGTACACCCACACAGCTGTTCCGACCATCTGTTCTAGTTGCACTATGAGTTCCTATTGTTTCCATTATTACAGTAATATCGCAGCGGTGTAATGTTTACATTGAGCTTAGATCGCAGCTCACATGAACATGTACTACATTCACGACGCCATCTGCCGGCTGCTAAATCTTATAAGGGTTGAGGGCCGGCAAGCAAGCATCTCTAAGGGCCGACAACGCATCCCTGTGACCTCAGTAACACTTTCCATCAGGTGAACCGCATGTTCGTTTGCATCACTATGTTATAAAAAAATATATACTTGGCTGCTACTTGGCACATGCGTATTGGTCGCCATAGTCTCGTTTGCTGTCCGGCAAAATGCACATCAAGCGTATCAGAGCGGTTTCGATCTTAAAATCTTTACGCTGGATCTCCTAAAAATCTTACGGCCCTGCACGACCGGATCACTTTCCTAAGATTGTAGTCGTGACTGGTTTAATGTGCGCGAAGCACGCAATCAGCTTTGTTTTAGACAATCAGGTGATTCAGCCATCAATGTCCTAACAAAGTGACTATCAGTTGGCGGTTTTCCCGCGGGATTCGAATCTACGACCAAATACAAAGTTCAGACTACCGGGTACTGGATCAAAAAGGTAGATATCACGATAAGAGGAGGTAATAGCTGTCGTTCTCATCAATAGTGATGTATCTACGTTGTCCGGTCCAAGATTGGCCTCAACTGGCGCTTCCTTCGCGTTCGTTTTGTAATTGTTTTGTTTGTCAGGTCTATTTGTGCTCGTTACCGTATGATATGTATCGACCGTCTTTATAATTATATTTGCGGGTTCAAGGCTCCACGAACGTTTTGGTTGGACCATTATAGGTTTTCCGAATAAACTGTTCAATACATCGTACTGAAGTTGTTGTCTCTTTGACAGATATGAATTGGTTTCTTTTATAAAATGGGAATTAGTGTATTGATTTATGGCTATGGCTCTTTGAGCCAAATGTAGATATAATTGTGTAGAAGTTTTAAACGAATGAAAATTTTAATATAGCGCTTGACTGTTGGTCATAAATTGTTATCTATAGCGAAATTTCTTTTTTTTTTATTGCATAGTTTTATTTGGATTTGTTTTAAAATGAGAAAATCTTACGTTCAACGTACTTAGCTAAGAATAGGTTATGATGACAAACGGTTATCAATTGGCAACCATGACCTATTATTAATCAGGAGTCATCAATATGGCGCACAAATATAATTAATTAATTTAATTGATAACGTTAATGAATGCAATCGCCTTTACATAATGTTGTTGTAATCATTGTTTCCTAATTGAAGCAAAAAAGTTTTTCATTATCCATATTCATTTGCGATGAATCGATTCGATGCATAAATTAGTTTGTTTAGCTTAGAATTTCAGTTCTACGTGATCGCAAACACGCGCACCAGAATAGCAATGGCGGTAAATCGTATATAAGTATATATAATTATGTAAGTACCTATGTGTGACCTTTCGAGTATGTTCCAGTACGAATAAATTGGCTAACGTCCCCGGGTGTAGTAAACAGCTGACTGGTTTTACTTAGTGGTCATATTTTAAGAACTTTTTTATGTACCCATAACTCAATAAAAAATATTTTGAATAGAATTTGTATTGGAGTGATATTTCTCTTTTTTTATGAATTACAAAAAAAAGTGCGCGTCCGAGGCTAAATAAACACCGTCACGTCATTGTTGTTTAGTACCACTGAAAATGTATGATGATAAGTTCTGACAGTTTGAAATAGTAGCCAGTTGATCACTCGAACAATATACCTATTTGACTTTGTTCGAATTTTATATATAAACCTACCTATATTTTACATTTTCCCAACAGAAAGCACCTTTTGAAAGTACAAAAAACCGGACAGGCTATCGATGCAACCTATCATGATCAGGTTTATCAGTATGTAAAAGATAGTATTGATTTTATGTTACTTTGTGTGTAGGTACCCGTGTAGGCGTCGTGTCCAAACATAGTTATTACGTTATTACTATGTACGCACGAGGTATAAAACCTTGCGTAAATACAAATATTTATGTCCACCGCATAAAAATTAACAATGATTACAAATATTATTTTGTACTTAACTATTAATTAACTTTACTTTTACTTTACTATTATTTTTTCGAATATTATTGTATACGTCTATTGATATTATTAACCTAATGAACTAAAAAAAAGATAAATTTTCAAGACGACTAAATTTAAAATTGCTTTTAAGTATATATAGTTTTCTTATTTCTGTATTACTTAAATCTAGGTTCAACGGTTCCAAGATCACCTTTATGTAGCGAAGCACTTATATTAATAGATCTTAAATTCAGTCTAGACGAATAGAACAGGTCGCGTCATATAATGAGAAATAAAAGGTTTATGTGTTTAATAAAGGGCTTTATTCGATACAAAACGTCATAAATAACATCGGTAACAAAAAGTAATTTATCTCGATATTACGTTATGAAATATCGGGGGCTGCATGGAGATGAATAGTTTTATTACACAATGTATGAATGGCTCCATGGCGTTGTTCAGTTGTCCATACTGTATTTGATAAAGCTTCTTAATTTCGTGTAAAATAAAATTGTGTTTCAAATAAATCACTACATAGTATATTAAACAAAGAAACACCCAGACCAATACAACAGATATGTTCATGCACAAAAATTTCGAATCCTTCCGGATTCCTTAGTTTAGTAGCCGCCACCTCAACCATTACATCAAATGGGTCTCAGAATTATGAAAGTTTACAAATGTTGTGGTTTTAAACATGTCAGTAATATTCTGCTCCGCCGGTCCTTATTCACGCTCGATTAGGCTCAAATTGACTGAAAATTTTAATCAGCTCGGGGCGTTAGGTAAGTTTGTGTGCGAAACAAATGCAAGGATTACTGAATATTTAGTTTGCAGCAGTTCTATTTAACACTTTTCGAGACTCTTTATCTTTACGACCCATTTGGTGTAGCGGCTGAGACGTCAGCTATAACACCCGTTCTGGGTTCGATCCCCGGGCAGTACAAACATTTGTGTGCATGCACATCTGTCTGTTTGTAATGGTCTGGGTGTTTTGTATATATAATATGTAAGTATTTACAATATAGTATTTAGAAAGAAAGAAAGAAAAGAAAGAAAAAAAATCTTTATTCAATAAAATTTCTATATTCATATAAAATATTGATTATTTCTCCTCTCTGGAAAAAACTTTAGAAGACTTGACCCCCTTATATAGCCACACTATACTAATGGGCGATTTTAACACTTGTCTCCTAAAGGATGATGCTCGTGCCCACCGTCTTAATTCCCTTGTAAATGCAAGCGATTTACATATTCTTCCTCTAAAGGCAACACACTTCTTTCCTAATACTACTCCTTCTCTGCTAGATCTTATAATAGTTTCTTCATCTGCACATGTCGGGAAATACGGTCAATGCTCCGCTGATGCTTTTTCTTTTCACGACCTTATCTATCTTTCGTATAAAATCCGTCCGCCCAAATCTAAAACAAAAATTCTTTTGCAACGTAACTTCTCCGGCATGAACATTGAAACTCTGCAACAGGATGCACTTAATATCGATTGGTCTGTGATTTATGATTCTTCAAGTGTTGACGAGCAGGTTGAACATTTCAATTTTCTTATTACTCAGCTTTTTGATAAACACGCCCCTGTTCGTCCGGTAAGAATTAAGCATTTTCCTGCTCCGTGGTTAACTGACGAACTCAAACAGTTAAGCAATAAAAAGAACTCGGCTAAAGCCCGCTACAAAATGAATCCTTCTGATTACAACCGCGATAAATATAAGGCATTAAGAAACCGCTGCAATAAATTATGTAGGGACGCTCAAAGGCGCCACATTCATAAGTCCGTCGAGGATGGTAATCCCTCTAAAGTCTGGAAGTTTTTGAAATCACTTGGAGTTGGAAGATCACGTAGTGAATCTGTTCCAAAAGACTTAAATCTTGACCTTTTAAATAACCATTTTTGTTCTTCTACTACTATTAATAGTCATCGTAAATTTAACACCTTAAATAATCTTTCTTGTCTTCCAACTCCTGATTGCTCTCCTTTTTATTTCAGACAGGTGACCGATTGTGAAGTTAAGAAGAGCATTTTGGCCGTTGTTTCGAATGCCGTCGGTAACGATAGCGTTAGTCGTAAAATGATAATCCCTCTCCTTAATATCCTTAGTCCTATTATTTCCCATATCTTCAACCACTCCCTTCGATCGGTGTTTTTCCTACTGCCTGGAAAGATGCTCAAGTGATACCCCTTCCAAAGAAACCTAATCCTGCTTCATTATCTGATTATCGCCCTATATCTATTCTCCCATTTCTAGCTAAAGTTTTTGAGCGTCTCGTTTATCAGCAGCTTAGTAATTTCCTTTCTATTAATAATCTCCTAAATCCTTTCCAATCTGGTTTCCGTCCTGGTCATAGTACGACTACAGCTCTCGTGAAGATTACTGATGATATTCGCCGTGGTATGGATACCAGAAGTTTGACTGTGTTGGCGTTGTTGGATTTTAGTAACGCGTTTAATACCGTTGACTTTGATATCCTTATCGGCCTATTACGCTCCCTTAACTTATCTCCAACGGTGCTTGGTTGGTTCCATAGTTACTTGCATGGGCGCAGACAGCGCATTCGGGTTGAGAATTCATTTTCTGCATGGCGTTCTGTTTCCTCTGGCGTCCCGCAAGGTGGTGTTCTGTCCCCTCTCCTTATTCTATTTTTATTAATACTATTACTCATAATCTCACTTCTTTTTACCATCTATATGCAGATGATCTCCAAATTTATTCGCAAGGTAGCTTGGACAGTCTCCACAAAGTAATTCATACCATTAATGCTGATCTATCTCGAGTTTTGGAATGGAGTGAAGCTTTTGTTATAGGTAGTTCGTGGTTGGTTTCACGTATTGATTGGGATTTAATGCCCTCTATTATTTTCGATGGAGTCAATATACCTTTTAGCAAAGTTGTGAAAAATCTAGGTATTCTCATGGATAGTTCTCTTAATTGGGAGAAACATGTCGGTGAGGTGTGCAGGAAAATGTTTGCATCAGCGAGTTCTCTCTCTCGGCTTCGGAACTTTCTGCCTATACCTACTAAAATTGCTCTTGTGCAAACTCTGCTTATGCCTATCCTGGACTATGCAGACTGTTGCTATTCTGACATAAGTGAATCGCTTCTGAATAAGCTTGAGCGCCTACAAAACTTCGGTATACGCATTATTTTCGGGCTGCGTAAATACGATCATGTGTCTCAATATAGGGCACAGTTAAAATGGCTAACTGTTCGTCGACGACGCGATCTACATATTCTTTCTCTTCTTTACAATATTTTATTCAATCCGTGTTCTCCACCTTACCTCAAGGTATTCTTTAATTTTCTTCCTTCTTCTAAAAGTGAGAACTCGCGATCTTGCCGGAAACTTCATCTTACTGTCCCTTCACATTCCACCAGTTATTTTTCAAAATCTTTCGTTGTTCGCTCCATACTATTATGGAATTCTCTTCCCGTATCTATTCAAAATTCTCACTCCTTACCTATTTTCAAATCTCGTGTTAAATCATATTTCCTGTCTCTAATTCCCCCGTAATACTTCATACTTGACACCGGAATTTTAAATTTCTCTTCTTTTCTTCTCTTCTTATAGTTTGATAGCACTTATGTGAATGTATGTATATAATATTTCATCCAAGGTATATGCGTAGATACTGTTTATATGTATGTATTTGTGTATGTATGTTTTGTAATTATATTTATTGTATTTTATTATTTTTATATAACTTAGGTTCTAACTTTTGCACAGCCCAATTAATCATTATTAATAAAGTATCCTCTTCTGAAGGTTGTCTGGAAGAAATTGCTTTTTAGTAATAAGACCGCCTTATTTGTACACTTTTTGTTCTGTCCATGTTTTCCCTTGTAATATGTTTTATGTGCAATAAAAGTTTATTATTATTATTATTATTAAATCTGTTACAGAATTTGTATGAACTTTTGAATCGTCAATTGTTATTATTTTTCATATTTTTTGTGACTCTACCACGGTTCGGAATAAGTAGGATCTCGAGAAGAGCCGGCAAGATGAGAGATGTTTATCCGTTGTTTAGTACCATAACTTCACACTTAACTTAGGGCTAGATGGCGCTGTGTAAATGTCAGTGGATATTTATTATATTNTGCTCAACTATCGATAGTCGACTATCGAGCGGTAACACTGCATGAGAGTATTCACAACAAAGTGTGCGTGACAGAGCCGAGGTTTTCGCTGCGTGTTAACTTGAGTTCCGTAATTGACCTGAAGTACCCTTACTTGAAAATTATTCAAGGCCGTTTTTGTTTTTCAACACAGACATTTCGTCATAATTCCTATTTTTGATTGGTGATCTGAAGAGGGCAACAACCTCTAGAAAAAAAAATATAGCAATAAAAAATATGGTAATGGTGCCAATACGTACCTACACTTATCATTATAGTAATACTGTTTCAATAGATGGCGGAATCCCCCCTGTGCCCTGCTGTAAGATGTTAAAGGCTGGTTGATAAATATTTAAAATACCAAGCTTACTTTGTAGGAGGTGATCTGTCATTATAAAATACTAGTTGTGCCGCTTGGTGTTACCTGCATTAAAACGTAACCTATCTTGATCCAGGGTATCAACTCCATATCAAATTTTATAAAATATCTTCAGCCGTTTAAACGTGAAGAAGTAAAGAAACATACACACGTACAAACTTTCGCCTGTACAATGTTAGTGTGATGTGTGATTGTTATCATAATTACCCTAAGGACAAACAAGGAACACAATATCATACAAAAGTAACTATTCTTGCCACAGATAAGATTACCGGCTTACGCTCTATGTCATCACAGTTCATTAGCACGACAAACAATAAAAAGAGTCTGTCGCAGTTCATTTGTATATAGGACGACACGATTACATAGGGTTGTTACTGTTTGCAAGATTTATTTACTACACCAATCAAATTAAAGTTGTTATTAAATGTTGGTTTCTTTTAATTTGTATATTTAATTTTTGTTCTTTCAAATTGTATGTTTAATTTGGAATAGCACAATAAATAGAATAGAAATAAAATTGACAACAAAAAACGAGCTATTTTCATACACAAAACGTAAAGGGATAACATTAACAAAAAGGACTCAACCTTTTTTTTGTAAGCTTTACATACAACGGATTTTTTTTTAACATAAAAGACATAACTTGTGACTAATTTTAGTCTATTTCTTTTCAAAAACCCAAAAACGAACTATTTGTTAATTTTTAATATCTATTGCTAATAAATTGTAAACATATTTATTACTCGTTTACATTATCAATACCATTCGTATGTATTCAAAAGTAGGCAGTGACATACATTTAAAATTACGCGCCAACGTTATCTGTCAAACTGGTAAAAGTGTGGGGGTCATGGAGCAACATTTGCATCGTAGTGCTGTACCGCCAGCGAATCGGTCAGTGTTGCAGATTAATCGATAGTTTACCTCGAGAATCATCTATACTATCGATAGTTTAGGCAAATCAGCAACAATAGTATCGATACTAGCTTCGATAGTTTCAATACTATCGAAACAATGTTCTTATGTGTCATTATTATTGACTACTAGCTTTTGCCAACGGCTTCGCTCGCGTTAAATTCGGGTCAATTATACCCGTCATTTTAGCGAAATCGGGGGTTATAATTAGACAAAAAGTAGCCTATGTCAATCCAGACCTTTAACTATGGATTAATATAGTCTATCGATAATACAGATATCCCTATTGCTACTATAGTTTTTGCCCAGCTATCGATAGATTACCGACAGTAGACTATCGAGCGGCAACACAGGACTTAGTATCGATTATATACTATTAAACTAAATTGTCAAATGGCTTATGTTTGTATTAAAATGTTTTGTAATAATTGTATCGAAATGTAATAGTCTCTATATAACATTTATACAACCGGAAGTGGTGCAGTGGCGCCACCTTTATGAATTGATGATTTAGTACTTTTGTTGATTATTTAGTAAGTTATAATGTTGACTTCCGATTAAAGGGTATAAATACTGATTGTAATCATACAGTTGATGGAGAAGGCCATTTGCGGCCAACAGCAGTAGTCAATTCGAAAAAAAAACAGTTGATCTCTTGTAAAGTGTGAAAGAATAATCATCTCTTGTGGAAACTGTTTTACTGTTTTTATACACACTTTCAATACTTATCACCAGTGACCTAGTATTCATAAAAACTACAATTAAAAGGCTAATGACACCTGGTCCGGTAAAAGCGTCCGTACGTATCTGCGGGCGCCGACCCGCATTGCCCAACTTGAATAAATTTTCATTTGCTTTGTGGGTTTTGTTCGGCTTTATTTTCCAATACTCATCGGCTCGGGTCGTTTTACTTGGTTTGATATTACGTACAACCGCATCAAGTGTCTTTGTCTGTGAAATATTCAAGTCCAATAAAAATATAAGATTGCTTTCAAACAAACAATTTCTGAAAATTTGCTTTTGCTTGTTGAGGTGTAGAAAATTAATTAAAATTTAATACTTTCTGCCTTTTTTCAAATGTCTTATGATATCCTCAATCTTGCAGACCATAGCTGGATAAGTCGTTTTCTCAATAGCTTTTGTCGTATAAGGGTCCCGGGTCATTCAATAATACCCTAGTCCAGTACACGTGAACTGGTTGACCAGAGCCTTGTTCGTTATACGATTTACAAATGTCTATTCTTTGCGTAATAAATTTTAAAGTATTAATAATATAAATAAAAAAGCAAATAAGAGACGCGTGGATGACTGCGGCCTATACACCTATACAGGTAGGCTCGTGCTCCTCATTGGGGATATATAATGCGCTGAGATGATGAATAATATAACGATTCTATATTCTTATAGATAAAATAACACCTTTGAACTTTCAAATCACCATCTTATCAGCTCATTATACGTCCCCACCGAGAAGCACGAGCCTACCCGTAAAGGGTGTATAGGCTTTAGTCATCCACGCGGGCCCAGTGCGGATTGGTCGAATTTACACACAACCTTTGAATCTCTTCACAGGCGTGCGCAGGTTCCCTCACGATGTTTTCCTTCACCGTAAGAATTTCTAAGAATTATAATATTACTGATTCTCATGGTCAATGCGCTAGTCCCATACAGATTTCCCAATACAGGAGATGGGGGCAAGCCGCGTTTTTAAGTGCGACAAATGTAAGCTCAACGTGCATACACTGGCTGCCAGTTTACGCTCTGTGAGACGAGTCAAGACGCACGAATATTAGAAGAAATTACCGTTTTTTTCCAAAATGCCATCCTGTGCAATTGTAACATGCCATCATCGCAATGAATCAGTAAATTTACCAAGAAATATAATAACTTTTCACAGGTAAGAACCGAAAAGAAATTGCGACACTGGGACTGCCTATAAACTAGGCGGCTTGTCCCAGTCTAATTGTATATTCGGATGTCTGTGATAATACCTAATATAATATACCTTTGAAAGTATTGTCTACAAAATTAGTACAGCCCTGAGTTCTCATTCGCCTAAGACGCAAATTGTTATCTATTACGAGTGTACTGATTTTGGCACTATCGGTTTGTTTTGAAAACGTACGATAACGCAGTGCAAATTCTTGTGATCCTTGTTAGTTTATCAATTCGCACTCACTAATCTGTTAGACGCGCAGTCGACCTGGTTAATTGCCCATATGGGTCTTCAATTTTTATATATCTTTAGGTGCATGTCTTTTACACGCATACAACCCCATATAGCCCCAAATCAAATAAGAAGTTTGTACTTAGGGAAGTAAACACCTGATAAACGTACCTACTAACTTTTTGTAAATGGTATGTATTTATATCTATACTAATATTATAAAGCTGAAGAGTTTGTTTGTTTGAACGCGCTAATCTCAGGAACTACTGGTCCGATTTGAAAAATTCTTCAGTGTTAGATAGCTCATTTATCGAGGAAGGCTATGGCTATATCATCACGTTACAAGCAATAGAAGCGGAGCAGCAATGAAGAATGTTTCAAAATTCGGGGGAAAATTTCTTACTTGGAGATTCCGCCGTACGCTGCGAAACGGTTAAAGTTCGCAATAGTCAGTATGAAGAGTATTGTTACCCTTTTTAAAGTCTACAAAAGTCCGCACAGCATATATCTATCTTTAAGGTTAGCTCCCTATAACATATTTTTGCTAAAAAATTTTCTAAATATTGCATCATTTTGTGAACTATTTTCATAAATATGATATCAATCTTATCCAAATAAATACTTTATTTATAACAAGTATTTCATTTTCAACAAAATTGCCCTTTAAACCATTCAATTTAATAAATCTTATGAGATATCGCAGTTTTAACTCACCTATTAAACGAAGTAGCGGGTAAAAGAGAACGTTAGGCCAAAGTAACTATTCCGCGGACGAAGCGCACGCAAAAGCTAGTCTTACATATAAATAGAACAGAAACTGGAAAAGTGTGGGATCAAGTAACAATACTTAAAACTGCCATTAACTAGTTAGCCTCAGAACGCCTGTAGTATCGAGTTTAGAGCATAATGTTTTGATTGTATTTGATGGTGTACTGCTTTTCAATAATCTTCAAATCCATAAAAGAAAGCGTAGCATACTATCAATCGACGTCTTAGATTACACCAAACTATAAATTACACATACGTTATAAATTACTTTCCTACTAAAATATATAAGATTTATGTACTTACCTGAAAAGCACGCAGAGGCTAGTTATGTACTACTAATGTTTATGTTTTTAATATCTCATTGTAATGAACTGTTGTTCTTATGAGAAATAAAGTTCTTTAAACCTATAATCAAGAATTGCTCCCTCTCTACACTACCAAAAAATTATGAAAATTATTTAAATCAAAGTTTTGGTACACTTAAATCGACGTCTTAGATTACACCAAAATATAACTTCCCTAGTAAAAAGCGTTCAAGAATTCCAAGTTTAAATAGGAAATGGTGCAAATTATTAATCCCATTTGAAACAGTAATGCCCGACCCTAGCCATGATTCAGTGGCTAGATTAATCAGCATAAAAAATGGCACACAAATTGCGCTGGTAAAATGGTAATTTGCTGTTTGCACCGCCGCGGTATGCGTCTTCGTTACTCGTTAATGTTGTATCCTTTTTGCTTAATTTATGTACTGCCCTTTCATGTTACTGGTTTGTGTCCGTGTGGTATGAAGTATCATAATACTTGTAATATATTTCTACTGTTACTTTATGATGACTTATAATAATAATATAATAATATCTTTATTGCCACAATAAAATTACAATGTTTCTTATGGTAAGTACATACATTGAATTCAGTATTTATATACGGAAACAGGTGACAACTGTTGCCTGTGGTAGGAAAACCTGAGTTACAGGCAACAGGGCCCCACTTAATTTTAGATACACAAATGTAAAACGGTATGTAGGTACATTGATGGAATGAAATCCGCTAATGTAAGATGGATTTGTTTTGTATAAGTAGAACAAGATATCTGTGTGAACAATATATATATATAATTGAGTGTTTGTGTGTGTGTGTGTAAGTGTAAGAGTGTGTGTTTGATTCATGACATTATTGCAATTCCTAATATTCTTCTAGTTGTATAGACATCATCGAATCTTTATGTATTTAATAAAAAAATAAGGTATTAATCTCAAATTCAGTTTATTCAAATGGTTTTATAAATAATGTACCTTTATATACCTCAGGGATACCATGTAAGTCTCAGACTGTTTCGTCAGGTATTATAGTCATACATATATTGCAAACTTGGGTCTTTGTTTTGGCGCCGGTGTAGGCATTTTGTCAGGTAATCTGTTTGCATTGGGGCCAAATGCAAAAAAAAATACGTAAGAAAAATAAATCCGCCTTTTCTCTGTGCCACGCTTAACCGCCAACCTAACCCATTCGAGAGGCCCAGTGAATGACCTGCGACCGAAAAACTGCATAATCTGGCAGTTGGCAAACACTTTGAAAAGTATTTTTAAATTCCATATCTAAAAAGCTTCGAGACGTTTACAGATAAAACTTCAAAACAATAACAACGAGTGCTGACGGATTCGATACGATTTATTTATCGATTTTATCTAATCTCATTTCACTTTATCCATAATTGCTTACTTGTTTATCGTGCTTTTGCAAGAGCATTAAAAAATAGTTTTCTTTGATAGATAAACTCTAGATATTTCAATATTTAAAATAACAATTTGAGACAATACAAATAGTTTAGTAACTGTCATTTGTCTAGTCGTGTTTCTGAATCACAGATTTCCCAATACAGGAGATGGGGCAAGCCGCGTTTAAAGTGCGACAAATGAAGCTCAACGAGCATACACTGGCTGCCAGTTTACGCTCTGTGAGACGAGTCAAGACGCACGAATATTAGAAGAAATTACCGTTTTTTTCCAAAATGCCATCCTGTGCAATTGTAACATGCCATCATCGCAATGAATCAGTAAATTTACCAAGAAATATAATAACTTTTCACAGGTAAGAACCGAAAAGAAATTGCGACACTGGGACTGCGTATAAACTTGGCGGCTTGTCCAGTCTAATTGTATATTCGGATGTCTGTGTTTCTGAATTAATCAAGATCTAAAGTTCCAATGTTATTACAACTATAACCCAACTTTAATTTACATAAAATTTCTCTAGAATTTTGTAAGTCACTCAATTACTTTATAGCAGAATAAATTATAAATCTTCGTACGTGCTCAGCATTTTATTATATCAGTGTATATGTAAGATACATAACTTAAGTAACTATGATTCCAAATAGTCAAACGGTACCTACAAATAGGTTCAATGTGAGAACACTACTAGTACCCGCTCTCTAAGATTTGGTACCCAAGCCTGTAAAGGCGGCACGCGCGGAAAGTTGAAGAATGGTAAAATTATATTCTAATTTGCCGTCACCACACAGCTTTATACTTCTTACTTAATAAATTATATCTCTATAATTATACATAATCATCGCTCCTTGGCGTTGCAAAGTTCAATATCTCCGCTCCGTGTGATGACTCACTAAGTATATTCTAGTAATAAACCGGCCAATACTCGATACCAAAGCAGCATTACCATTACGAATGTCCTTGAGACAATATTCAACCGAACTACCAGTCGCACGCGCAACTAGCGGCGTCCGCAGTGAGGACGTGACCCTCCGCAAAAAAACAAACTTACCTGTGATTTGCCAAAAAAAATCAGATCAATTTGAAACAGGTTTTATTGGGTCGCCGTAGATTAGATTAAATGCACATTTCATGTTATTTTTTCAGTCTTTTTAATCGGTCATTTATAATACGTAGAATTGTTAGTTATTCCTCTAATAGGTGGTCGATAGATTTTTCACCTGGTACTGGGTTAAGCGCATATTTTTGTTAGTACATTATTGCAGTTGTTGTTGTTTACCAACTAGGAAGTAGCGCTTGCCAAATTTAACATACGCATGTACTAATATAAAGTTATAGTACCTAAACATTACACGAGTGTTGTGTGTGTGTCGGGACATGAATGTGATAGATTATTTAACATTATTAGATATATTTGATCAACAAACTTCAAGTACACATTATTAAAAGTACCCTCAAATTGATTATATATGTAATATGGTTATAATGTTCGAACTAAATAAACCTACTTTATCATATAACTATGTGTAGCACATTGAGATGGTATTCTAAACTTTCAAAATCAAATAACTTAAAAATACATCGATAAATAAATCTTAAACCACGTTTCCCATATAATTTGATACTGTTACTTGTTTTATAATTAATTGCATTTTCTATATTATATAACTCATTTAAAACAATGTAATAATAATTGAATAAAAAATACGAAAGAAAGCTGATTATAACATTTTGTAAAAGATCGTACGATGTGACGTCACTGTTTGTCACCAACTATAAAACCGGACGCTCCGCCCTACTCGCCACATTGGCTTGGCAGCAGTCGCGCGAGCGGACCAAGTTAAGTAATTCATACATACTTATAAATTATAAACTACTATGTATATAGATATTTATAATTGGAAATAAGACATTTAATCTCATATGCTTTTCCTTATGTAATGGATTGCTGATTACAGTTAAGAATATAATTGCAATTTATATATCTAGCTGGGCTGCTTGTAAAATCATATAATCTGTTTTGCTTACTTGTTAAAGACCTTAATAGTTAATGTTTATTTACAAGTGTTTGTTATTAATTATGTATCATTTTTGGTTTATATAAAAAGTAATAATAAAGCTCTTCAAAACCAATCCTTTTCTTATTCACTTTTCACAAATTTAGGTGTTAAGACATTGTTATTTTTTTATTCAGTTTATATATTTTCTTACATCAGAAGTGGGATAGAACCTGTTTTAATCGCCAAAATTATAACCCTTTCCCAGATGGACCCTTCTTTATTGGAGGGCTTACTGAAAGCCATTCGTTTGAGACGCAATGGCTGGTAACCAACGTGATGATGAAGAAGTATTACTGCCCTTTGATCCAGAGAAGAACAACAATGGTGCAGGAGTTGGTGATATAAAATCAAGGCCGTGGTGGGAGTAGCATCTCCACCGTTAGCAAAGGAGGTAAAAGCCCTTAAGGGTTCTCCTCTTTTGTGGTTTGAGACATAGGACCCAAATGAAGGTAGAAATTGGATTTTTTTTTTAAACTTTTATTAATATATTTCAAAATTAAATTACTGTTTAATACAAAATCAGCTTTTTCTGAAGTTGTCGATCATGTTTATCAATAACAGTGCTAATATAACATCAGAACTTATCTCTTTATTATACACATCATATTTAAAAAAAACGCCCTTCTAAAAACTAATAAATTGACCGATAACATAACTAGCCAATCTGAGGGTAGTAAAGCGTCCTAGACTTTAAAATACATATTCTTTGAAATCTACTTGCTATCGTTGTAACAAAACTGGCCATATCAAATCCCAAATGTTATAAAATATAAAACACGACCCTTCTATTTATAAACTCAAATCTCCGAAAAGAGATCGGTGTTATTAGAAGTTAGTTATAGTTATTGCAAATATTGATCAATATTTTAATATGATAAAAATAAAATCATAATTTTTAATATAATTTGCTTTTAAAATATGAATTATTTGGGTTAAGCAAAGAGCAATGGCCCTGAGAAGTAAATTTTTATATCATTTTATGAGGTATACAAATAATTTTGCTCTGTTAAGAGTCGATGGCTTTACTAAATTTTGCATACTGAAACCTCTCAAGACGCTTAGTGATCAAGAAGTCCCAATCTCACGAGAAAATTTGACAACTGATTAAAGCACTGATTTCACCTCCCATCAAGTAAGATCACTTTTAGAGATTTCTAAGTTGTTGAAAACCACAGACAAATACCATCATTGATGATTTAGCAGAATGGCCAAACGATTTGTGGAAAGCACAACTATCTCTTAAAACTACTATATAAAAAACGACATGTTTTTCGTCGATAAAGTTATTACTAGGTTAAAATAGAAGCATAGCTCCCGTGCTGTTGCCGATACTATTTGGCCGATAAAATTTAAGGTTTTGGCAAGAATGGGTTGAAGAAAATACTTCTTGTAGGAGTCCCTGTAGCTTCATCATACCGAAGATGAACCGTGATAGATTATTTTTGAAATGACGTTTTTTTTAAATATCAGTGAGTTTTTATAATTGTTATAATCAATATTTTGATGATTATTTTGTAGTTCACGAACTGATTACTAATGAATTTGTATACTGTATAATTACACATACATTTATTATATCAATGTTATAATATATTTACAAATATAATGTGTACATATATATTTATAATTGTGGAATATTTATTTATTTATTTATTTTTTATTTATATTTATAATTGTGGAATTTTGTGTTGTTTGATCTATGTTATACTGCTGGTCGGTCACTGCCCTGATATCAGTCCGAAATTCATTAGCAGCAGGTGATAGGACTGGTATGTCAAGGCCAGAGATCATTATAAAAAAAATGTTTGGTTAATTGCTGGTCAGTCACTGCCCTGATATTAGTTTGTAATTCATGTGCAGCAAGTGATAGAACTAATATGCCAAGGCCAGAGACTCTTAATAAATTAGTTTGGTACTTCGAGAGCGAAGTACAGGTCAGTCTGGCCGTGATAGATTATTTAACATTATTAGATATATTTGATCAACAAACTTCAAGTACACATTATTAAAAGTACCCTCAAATTGATTATATATGTAATTTGTTTATAATGTTCGAACTAAATAAACCTACTTTATCATATAACTATGTGTAGCACATTGAGATGGTATTCTAAACTTTCAAAATCAAATAACTTAAAAATACATCGATAAATAAATCTTAAACCACTGTTTCCATATAATTTGATACTTACTTGTTTTATAATTAAATTGCATTTTCTATATTTATATAACTCATTTAATAACAATGTAATAATAATTGAAAAAAATACGAAAGAAAGCTGATTATAACATTTTGTAAAAGATCGTACGATGTGACGTCACTTGTTTGTCACCAACTATAAAACCGGACGCTCCGCCCTACTCGCCACATTGGCTTGGCAGCAGTCGCGCCGAGCGGACCAAGTTAAGTAATTCATACATACTTATAAATTATAAACTACTATGTATATAGATATTTATAATTGGAATAAGACATTTAATCTCATATGCTTTTCCTTATGTAATGGATTGCTGATTACAGTTAAGAATATAATTGCAATTTATATATCTAGCTGGGCTGCTTGTAAAATCATATAATCTGTTTTGCTTACTTGTTAAAGACCTTAATAGTTAATGTTTATTTACAAGTGTTTGTTATTAATTATGTATCATTTTTGGTTTATATAAAAAGTAATAATAAAGCTCTTCAAAACCAATCCTTTTCTTATTCACTTTTCACAAATTTAGGTGTTAAGACATTGTTATTTTTTTATTCAGTTTATATATTTTCTTACAAATGCATGTTGACATATACATAGTAAATAAATAATCTATACTAATATTATAAAGCTGAAGAGTTTGTTTGTTTGAGCGCGCTAATATCAGGAACTACTGGTCCAATTTAAAAAATCTTTCAGTGTTAGATAGTTCATTTATCGAGGAAGGCTATAGGCTATATATCATCACGCTACAAGCAATAGAAGCGGAGCAGCAATGAAGAATGTTTCAAAATCCGGGGAAATTTCTTACTTGAGATTCCGCTGCGTACGCTGCGTAAACGGTTAAAGTTTCGCAAAAGTCATGTATGAGATTATTGTTACCCTTTTAAAGGTCTATAAAAAAGTCCGCGACAGCATATGCCTATCTTTTAAGGTTAGCTCCCTATAACATATTTATTGCTAAAAAAAAATTCTTAAAATAATGCATCTTTTTGCGAAGCTATTTTCATAAATAAATAAATAAAATAAATATCCACTGACATTCACACAGCGCCATCTAGCCCCAAGTTAAGCGTGAAGCCTGTATTATGGGTACTAAACAACTGATAAACATACTTATATACATTTTTTTTGTAAATTATACATATTATACATAGAAAACACCCAGACCATTACAAACAGACATGTTCATGCACACAAATGTTTGTACTGCCCGGGGATCGAACCCGGAACCCTTGGTGTAGTAGCCGACCTCTCAACCGTAACACCAAATGGGTCGTCAATATGATATCAATCCTTATCCAAATAAATACTTTATTTATCACAAGTATTTCATTTTAAACAAAATTGCCCTTTACATCATTCAATTTAAATGAATATCTTATGAGGTATCGCAGTTTTAACTCACCTATATAAACGAAGTAGCGGGTGAAAGAGAGCGTTAGGCCAAAGTAACTATTCCACGCAGACGAAGTAGCACGCAAAAGATAGTAATAAATAAATATCCACTGACATTCTCACAGCGGCATCTAGCCCCAAGTTAAACGTGAAGCCTGTATTATGGGTACTAAACAACGGATAAATATACTTATATACTTTTTTTTGAAATACATACATATTATACATAGAAAACACCCAGACCATTACAAACAGACATGTTCATTCACAAAAATGTTTGTGTGAATGAACATGTCTTGTTGTTGTCTTGTCTTGTCTTGGTGTTGTCAGTCGACGTCTCAACCGCAACACCAAATGGGTCGTCATATATAGTATACACGCATTGGAAGGTTTTAAATTGAGACAATACATGATTGTATGCCACAAAGTCTTGTGTATGATATATATATCACGGTGTTGCAAGTGCGGGGTGTCATGAATTTCCCAAGTGTCAATATAATGCACAACACTGCATTGTACTCTCGAATATTCTCAGGGCGCTGCGACAGCAGCACCTTTGCGAACAATGCCCACCATGGACCCGATAGTTGTTGCGAAAAATTGACCTATTAATAGTTGTGTCAGTATCCATTTGAATCTCGGTTCGAATTTTTAAACTACTGACATGATATTACAACTTCGAAGATACGTTAGGTACTATATATCTGGGGTACTCGACCTATAATTTTTCGCCTTTAAGTTTACAATGTTTTGTATACGATTTAGGTGAGCTTCGACTTGAAGTCTAAAACGAGCTTTGCCGAAGTAGTTAGTCATTACTTCAACAAAGCTCAGTGCGAGTATTCGTAAAGTGTAAGTTTTTAAAATAACATATTTTTTTTAATATTTGAGAAATACAAAACTTTGAAACAACAATAATTATATTAAAAGAATCATTAACTTTGAGAAAGTCTATTAACGAATAAAAATATTGATTGCGAAGTCCACCGCTGACATTATTGTGCTTCGTTTCAATAGATCTATTGGAAATGTGAAATAATAATGAGTTGATTATAATATTAAACTCGGACAAACTGCAGAATTGAAAATTTATGTAAAATAATTTAAAACACAATAACTGTAATATATTTTGAATGCGTAAACTAACTGTTAGTGAGAAAGTTATGATTGGAATTGTCTTCTAGTGTAGTCTGTTAAGTTAAATAAACACTAAAAATCTTCAATTAGTGTTAAAAAAGAAGTTAAAAACTAGAGTTACACTACCACTGGTTCCGGCCAGTCGATGTTTCTGAGAAGGCTCCAGCTAGAAAATATGCGGAAGAAGCTCGCTCCTATTACGAGCGTATATATTCAATTATTTCGCTTGGTTCATATTATTTCTATTGTATTTGAACTCACTTATGTTTAACTGAGAAAAAATCCATACAAATAAGTAGTTTATTTGTCCGAATATAACCCCAATGTCAATGGAATGTCTCCCAAAGCCTAGTTTCATTTACACGCAACGAGGTCATAGCTATATCACATGGGTATTATACATAGAATCCCTTTCGAGTAACGTATAGATTGCGAAATAGCCAGCCAATTTAGCACAATGTTTGTAAGCTTTCCACGGCGCGATGTCAACTGAGGCAAAAGCCAATCTCAAATCAATGCGCGCACGTGCGTTTTGCCATTTCACAACAAACGGGATTTAAGTGGATAATACTGCCAATAATAGGTACGAATGGACCTTATAAATTGGCAACGTGATATTTAGATTTCGTAGATAAAATGTAGGTATGTATATACAGTGGTATACTACAATACTAGGTGGTAGACTTCGCTACTTCCCATCTCGTAAACTTTCCATTTTGTAAACCTCCAATTGCACCTATCAAAAAGTTGCGTTTGGTAAACATTTTATCATCATCATCATCATTACAGCCTAATTATGTCCACTGCTGAACGAAGGCCTCCCCTAATGATTTCCACGCGGACCGATCCCTTGCAGTTGACATCCATCTGCCACCCGCCACCTTAACCAGATCATCCGTCCATCTGGTTAGGGGTCGGCCTACGCTTCGCTTTCCGTTACGTGGACGCCACTCGAGAACCTTTCCGCCCCATCGGCCATCGGTTCTACGCACTATGTGCCCTGCCCACTGCCACTTCAACTTGCTAATCCTCTTAAACATTTTATATTTGATATATTTATTCCCATTTCGTAAACATTTCAGAAATTGCATGTGTTAAATCCCATTTGGTAAACTTTCTGTTGAATTGGGTATAGTCGAGTTAGTAAAATAAAACACGAAAGTAATGATAACATTGTCATATATATTTTTTATCACAGATCAATAGTCTGATTATAAGTTATTATTGTAAATATTGATATCAAAAACAGAGATAAATAGTAGCGCGTACAAATTACTAAACCTAAAATTTTAGGTTTTTACAATATATATTATAACCATTTGGACTCGTTACTGAGTTGTCTAGGCAGGTGCCTACCACCGCAGTTCCTTGGAAGTTTTCTATCTTCTTAATATATATATATATATATATATATAATATATTATATATATATATATATATATATATATATATATATATATATATATATATATATATATATATATATATATATATATATATATATATATATATATAAATATATATAACTAGCGACCAACCCGGCTTCGCCCGGGTCAATTCTGATAATAAACACACTACATAAAAATACCCACTGAAAATATGAAAATAAGCTCTACTATATAGTGCAAACATTATACTTTTCATGATATTGCAGGCGAGGGAAAAACAAACAAAACAGATATTTTTAAAATAATTTCACTACATTTATGTATATAGTTCCAAAAGGTTTTTAGGATTTGTTTGTCTCCCGCCTGCAATTCCATGAAAGTATTAATGTTGTACTCTATATGGTAGAGCATGTTTTTAAGTGTTATTTTAGCAGTCGGTTATTATATATATTTCAATTATTATTTTTTCACATTGGCCAGGGCCTTTATAATATTCATACTCTTAATCAAAACATTGGTCACTGGATTTAGGCTAATCCAAGCATAATGGATTAATACCCAGAGGGGAATGAACAATGGAAATAATTGCTTAATTATCGGTGTCAAATGAGCTTTCTGGGTTAAATGAGGGAGCGATCCTATCCTGCAAGGATTGTCTCCTTCTTACCTATCCATATTATTTTTAATTATAATTAAACATAATTGCAGATAATTCAAATGGGTCTTTACTTGCTTTTTTTCCATGCTGACTTTATAATAAAAATCATTTGTTCATGCTTTTTGACAATCCATTTGGTGTTGCGGTTGACACGTCGTCTGCAACACCAAGGGTTCCGGGTTCGATCCCCGGGTACAGTACAAACATTTGTGTGCATGTCTGTTTGTAATGGTCTGGGTGTTTTCTATATATAATATGTATGAATTTACAAAAAAAAAGTATAAGTATGTTTATCCGTTGTTTAGTACCCATAATACAGGCTTCACGCTTAACTTGAGGCTAGATGGCGCTGTGTGAATGTCAGTGGATATTTATTAATTTTATTTATAAAATAAACAAATAAATATCCGTAAACAAAAATTCTGACATTATGAACCCAGTCAGAACTTCAGCTGATTCATTGCGAATGCAAATATTGTAACGTGGACGAAATTGATATTCTAAACGCGTGCTTTTGAGTGTCGTTGACAGTCTGTTTGTCATCAAGATTGACGGTTGTCGGGTATAAATCTATTACCTTTATCATAAAAGGTAAAGTAGGTACCCATGTACTGGTTGAGAGAACTCGTCTTTTACCTACTAAAGGTAAAAGACGAGTTCAAAGGCTCAAACATTTGTTTCCATTTTTCTAACTGACGGCTAGATATTGTCCGCAGATGGCGGTTTTCTTTTCTTATCACATGGGAAAACTATGTGATAAGGTTAGCTTGGGTCCCAACAGTTGTATCTCGAGTTCCCGATCGCTATTACTTATGGATCTGTGTGTTTTGATAGCATGTATTTAACTTCGACGCAATCAATTTTAGTTTTCGAGCTTTGAACGATAAGCTCCATCTCCATCGCCTATATCACCACTTAAGTTTTGATTGCTACCATAAAATAAATTAAAAAGGTTAACTTTCTAAATCCAGTTTTGGTTCAAAACGGCATTAGACAAAACATTGTTTTTTACTTTGATATGTAATTTGATTAATCTAGAATAAGGCTTGAGTAATTTCATAATAACTATTTTACGAAATTCCGTTTCGCGTGCTTTCTTCATTATTCTACGAATCATCATCAAATGTATGAACGCAATTTGCTGGCCGTTTATAGAACCTAACTGTTACAATTTCATCTGATGATTAAAAAAAGATATAATGAATGAATGAATTGAAAATGAATGAGTCGGCCCACAGTCACCCGTTTGGGAGTGGCAAAGTAATAGGTTGATTCTCTACACAGCTGTTCGTGGTAATTTCCATAATGAATTAACATTATACGTAACGACAAACAATTACAGTAAATAGTATGCATTCGCATTTTCATCTATTACACATAAATAAATTTGAAGCGTCTGTTTGTAATATTAAATTTTTTTTTCATACATATGAATATTTTATATAGGGTACATACACCAAAATAAAAAAAATGTTGTCTGTCTGTCTTAAAGATAATGCGGGTAATACCGCGGTGGACAGCTAGTTAACAAATAAGTAGGCACAGCATTTACGATTCGCAATACTGTAGGTATGTATATGTAATTGCGGTAGGATACGTTTACGTAAGTAGAACTGGCAATCGGCAGGTTGATTGACCGTTTTTCATTATTTCTATGTTGCGGTGTTGTTATGCCGTTTGTATTTTTTATTATCTTAAAGGATTTTACCTCTTTTCTCAAAAATTAAGGAATAAGTTTTAATATAGGGGAGAGTTATGCTTCGGCATGAATGAGCCGCATAGACAGAAGTTATACCACCAGTGTTGCCTTACCTCTTTTGGTGCTAGATCTAACACTTTTTACTATAGGTGTACTCCTTTTTTAACGTCTTAGCCCGAAGGCTAGGGCTATCTAACCCTTTTTCATGGTCTTGAAAATATGACAAAAACGTTACGTTTTTGCCATGCTAACAACTTCTTTCTCGCGTCGGTCGAAAGACGTTTTTTTCATCGCTCCATATTGATTTCTGCATGTTTGGTACAGTATCTTTTGTTAGTTATTGAAGCTCCATCTAACCCGATCTAGCCCGTTTTAGCTAAATATATTTTGCCTTTTTAAACTATCCTTTTAAAGGTTGGCAACGCAATCCTTTGAAATAGCGAGTCATAACCATCGGGTAAACCGTCTGCTCATTGGCTTATAAAATAATTAACAATTACGAGTACGTTAAATTAATGTAACTGAATTATAAATATGAAAATTATACAATAGTTTTTTGTAATTTTGAAGCGTAAAATTATAATGAATTCTATTAAAACTTTTTCAAGAAATATCCACGTTTAAACATACAGAGCGATATTTTTCCAATATAACGTCAAGCTAACTTCATGCATGCGATATTCTATCAACAAATCCGTATTATATTGAACATAATAACTCTTATTAGATTGATGATAGAGTGAAAACGGCGCTCGAGTCTGAGTATCGATCACTCTTTGTCTATGGCTCACCGGACATGGCGTGACGTTACTTAGAGTCTTCAACTAGCGATAAATTGTTTCCAACAAGTGATATCGTGAGGCGGTAAAGTACTCGAAAAATGTCTATGAACTTCCAAGCAGCGAAGCGGCAAGGCCGACGGACTAAGAGCGTTGACCACTGCCTTCTAACGTTGATGTGGGTGGATGGTACACCAGTATAATAACTACATGTCAAGTTGGCTGTAACAAGATTTGACGTTTTAGGCTGAAAGCAATCTGTGCTCGTCAAGTGACAGGTGAAGCTGTAAGGGACATCTGCAGCCAACAGCGGTAGTCATTGGGAAAAAAATACGCCAAAATCTCTAATGTACAAATACGTTTCGAATTCCATATTTAAAGAGTGACATGTAGTGCTGATAGATTAATGTTTGAATTTAGATTTGTTGTTCTGACTTTAGAGAAGCAAAATCTAACCTGAGGTTTCCCCTAATGTCAGGCAATATACTCGTAACTCACATAAAAAACCCTTTGTTTTGATTGGTCCCACAGATGTAATAAAATGAAATGAAAAGTGTTTATTCAGTTTAGGTCCTTATAGAACACTTATGAATGTCAGATGAAGCTACCACTGGTTCGGGAGGTAGTTTACCACTGAGAAGAAATCAAGAAACTTAGTAGTTACTCTTTTCAAAAAAATTGTGTTGAAACAGAATCATTTGTAATCAAAATAATTAATAAAGCAAATTATATTTAAATTTTTATCATATTAAGTATTGGTAAAAATATAATAATCTACAAAAGTACTATGTAGGAATACAACTTCCTATATCTGTGATTGGTCGGCATTTTTCTTATCTCAGTTCGTAGTTCCAGGTAAGTCCGCTCGTGTGGATCCGCCCGTTATATTCCACGTTCTCATTTCAAAGCGTTCATAGTTTCTCACCGTCTGCATTTATATTTCTTAATCGCACTAATGTAGTGTATTTGCTTGCAATTACTCGGTTAATGATTCAGTTGCGATATGCGAGAAAACCGACGTTTCGCGCCGCATTACTGACACTTAGGGTTGCCAACTTTTTTAGCAGAAATAAAGTATATCTGATTTTAAAGGAGGTAAAAAGAGTATGCACTTATAAAAAAGAGATCATTTATTTTATCTTTAAAAAGTATTTTTTAGTACTTCTTGCGGCACATAACAAATTTTCATTATTTTAAAGGTATTGAATGAGTCTAAACATTCTAACTCTAAATTTATATATATCAAGAGCTCATTTTTGATTAAATTCAATGAAGCTCTGTTTCTCTCTTCTCGCCACTTACATCATGACCGAAAAGACTCTTTCTGTAAATGCTGAAGTGGCGGGAACAGAGATATAGTAATAATTTTTTTTAAAAATCAAATTCTTGAGGACAATTTTTTAAAATATATTGCCATTTTTCAGCGGTGCATTTTTGTATAAAGTCTGCGTTATTAAACAATTCGGCTTCGAGCAATTTTAAAATTATACTTCTGAATATAAAGTATCCATGTCTATGTTTAGTCTTTTTAAATTAAGTTTTCCTTCTATAATTTGTTCTAAATGATTAAATTCAACAGTAGTCTGTTAAAGATATTGTATTTAGTGAATAAGCCAGTTATCATTACTAAAATCAAACCATTTTGTAAATAGTGGACTTTTATTCTGATTAAGGTTTTTGCGTATTATTACGGACGTGCACTAAACATTTTGTAAAAAAAGAGATTTAGCGTACTTTATAGTATTATAATTAAGAGTACGACCACATGATATAGAGGACAATACTCTATTTAAAGTACGTTGGAACCCTACTGACACTGTCGCGGAAACTTGCCTTTTTCTCTTTCGGTTTGATATGATTATTAATACTATGCTGTTGGCCGCAGATGGCTTTACAGCTTGCAGGGCAATTGGCGATCCAGTTCAAAAACCCTCCGGCTGGAGGGTGCTGGTTCAAATCTCGCCACGTACAAATGTTAGAATTTGGAAAATCATATGAACGTTTATCCGACTTTCTTACGGTGAAGGAAAACATCGTGAGGAAACCTGCGCACGCCTGCGAAGATATTTAAAGCTTGTGCGTGAATTCGTGGACGACTAAGGCCTATACACCCTTTACGGGTACGCGTGCCCCTCGGAGGACGTTTAAACCTTTGACAGCCAATGCCAGACAATAGATTTTCTATGGGTTAATGAGCTCATGATGATGATGAATGTAAAATCAGTTGTTAGTAAAAATATGAGGTGTTTTGTTTAATTTGGATTTTATTAAAAATGTTTAAACACATATTTAGGCAGCGTTCATTGTACCTATAGTTTTTTCCGGACAATTTCCCGTAGTTATTAATGTTATATAATGTTTGTCCGCAGAGGGTGGCGGGGTGGTGCGAGTGCTGTGGGGCGCGGTGCGAGGCGCGCGCGCCAGTGACGCCGGCTCGCGCCGCTCATGTGGCAGCGGGCGCGTGCTGCTCGCCAGCCAGGTACCACACTCACAATAAAATCACAGTACCACTCTAACAATAATATTACAGTACCACACTGACAATAAAATCGCAGTACCAACCACACTAATGCTGGGGCCAGACCAATGGAAATGCCATTAATTGAAGCGTTCACTTCAGGGTGGCCACCAATGAACGTGATAATTTTCAACGTCTTTACGACGCCGTTGCCGTTCAGCGATAACTGGACTGTCGTACATCAAAGAGATTTTCGCATGGATGAATGCGTTGAAGCGTCTCACTTGATGTGTCAATTAGTGTCGTGATCGCATAGGGTTGCCTCTTTTTATATTTGCATTTAAAATACATTGGTTATTGTAAGTGTGCATTTTGTATTATAAATTGTAATCGTTGCGATTGCGACAATAAAATCTGGTATTTATTTATTCCGTAATAAATAATCTATTCCTACCGAATACCATTCGTCAATAAATACAAAGATAGTCAATAGGATATACGGTGAGATACGGTGAGTAATAAAAATATTTTAAATGTGTGAAGCATGTTAGTGTGTAGAACCTACAACTAATTTTTAAAATCAGCATTATGAATCAGTTTTGCAAAATAAAGTATTTTCACGTACTTAAATACACTTGAAAATATAGAGCACAATTACGTTAAATAACGTTCAATATTGTATTATTAAGTTTAGGTGACAACCCTGATCTTGCCGTTTTCTCTCCATATACGCCCTCATAAGTATACACGTCAAAAAAATCTAAACTCGCGTGCAAGTAAATCGACTCAAGCCTCAAGTACGCATAACAAGTGATATAACTAAAAAATGCCTTATTATACCTCTATATAATGTTTTACATAATTAAAGCCTAGTAATTGAGCTTTAAAATGGTGTAAGTTGCATGAAAATCGATTCAGTAGTTTAGTAAAAAAGGTTAATGCTAATGATAATGTAAAAAATGTTGAAAATTCATACAATTTCACAGTATGGGGTTATTGTGTTTAAATGAAACAAAATGTGCGTAAGATAAAAAAATTATTCGTGTCAATATTTGGTATTCCCTCCTCTAGCTCTGATCACTGCTCTCATGCGATTCTTCATCGACCTTATCAACTTTTTAATGGATGATTGTGGTATTCGACCCCACTCTTCTACCAACGCAGTCTTGAGCTCATTGATGTTTGTCGGAGCTGGATTCCTCGCTCTAACTTTCCTTTTGAGCTCGTCCCATATGTGCTCAATGGGATTTAAATCGGGGCTGAGCGCTGGCCAATGCATAGTGTGAATTCCAACTTCGTTCAGGAAATCACGTGTGGCCCGAGCAGTGTGACATCGGGCATTGTCATGCATCAAGATGAAATTTTCCCCAATAAAGCCTTGATAAGGGACAACTTGATCCAGTAGAACATTTTCAATGTAACGATCACTGGTCAGACCTCCTCCCCGGCCTCCCCCAGGAACGAAAACAAGGTCCGTTTTGCCTTCTAAGGAAATTCCAGCCCACATCATGCAAGATCCGCCACCATATGCAACGGTTTCCACAAAGCAGCACTGTGAAAACCGTTCACCGGGACGACGGTATACCCGACCTCTCCTGTCGCTGCCATGGAGACACATCCTCGTCTCATCTGTGAACAGGACTGACTGCCATTGCTCTATGCTCCAATCCAAATGTTCTCGAGCAAAGTGAAGGCGTGCTTGACGATGAGCTGTGGTCAACTTCGGGCCTGTAGCGGGTCTTTTCGGAGTAAGGTTAGCTTCTTTCAACCTTCTTCTAACTGTCCACTGACTGACAGTCACCCCGCGAACTTGACGTAGCTCCTGCTGCACATCTACGCCGGTAAGGTGTCGATTTCGGAGAGAGGTCGAGACCAAAAACCGGTCGTCACGCTCCGAGGTGCACCGGCGTCGGCTGGTATTAGGCCTCCGAGTGAAGGCACCAGTCTCTTGAAACCTTCTGTATACTCTCGAGACAGCGGACTGACTCATATTCAAACGACGAGCGACTTCTCGCTGGTTCAACCCTTCTTGCAACAGGGCAACGACTTGAGCGGCTTCTTCAGGTGTTGTATCCATAATTTTCTTCAAATGACGGCTTTAATTTGCAGAGATGTGTTCAGGTCAACGTCTAATGAGCGACTGATAAGAAAAAAACGATTACAGGGGGTTTTATAGGGGGTTGTGTCGCGCAAGTTGTGAATAGAGCGCAGAGCAGTTTACGGGAGGTTGCGTTCAGTTGCATTCTAAGTACAAGTGTTTATTTAAATTACTGATATTATGCTACCATTTGAAAGCCTAATTACTAGGCTTTAATTATGTAAAACATTATATAGAGGTAAAATAAGTCATTTTTTAGTTATATCACTTTTTATGCGCACTTGAGGCTTGAGTCGATTTACTTGCACGCGAGTGTAGTGTGGCCACCTACTTTTGTACGTTAAATTTATCGCTGTTGTTATGACGTGGATGGGCGTAAGAATGGCGATAGACGTTAAGCCCTAGTCTGGCCCTAGCATAAGAAAATTATGACAGTACCACACTGACAACAAAATTACAGTACAACACTGACAATAAAATCACAGTACCACACTGAAAAAATTACAAATAGGGTTGCCAACTTTTTGATTGAAATAAAAAACGTTTCATTATCAACATCAATCCATAACGGCCCATTGTACCACGAGGTCCCAATGCGGATTGGTGGGTGTAAACGACTTCCATCCTAAAGATTGTAGCCGATACTTTGCTGGCTTAACGTGCCTTCCGAAGCACGGCATCATCTTTCATTTCTGACAATGAGGTTTCTGGAATGTCCTAGCCAAACTAGGAAAAGTCGCACAAAATAGAGTTTCCCCGCGGGAACCGAACCCACGCCCTCCGAGTTACACATCTGAACGCTGTGCAGACTAGACCGAAATGTGTAACGCTAGTTTGCTGACAACTGCTGTTGACCGCAGATGACCTTTACAGCTTCACCGCGCTAGCGGCAAACGCTGAATAGAGCAACGAGCTTATTTTAAATTAAAACCTTTATTTTTTTCCTTACTTAGTTACATTACACATTGTGGTCTTGTGATTAAAACAACACACGTAATCAGTCATCTTGGAATCCCATTCGGGGACACCCTTAGGCTCGTTGTGTTTTAAGGCTGAAAGCCATCTGCGCTCGCCAATTGCCCGGTGAAGCTGTAAAGGCCATCTGCGGCCAACAGCAGTAGTCAGTTCGAAACAAAAAATCAGTCGATAAACATAAAGGATCACAAAACTAATAACAACATACTGTGTTCTTGTTACAGATGAGATAGGTAGGTCTCGCGGAGTCTCGCCAAATCGTTCGGGGCTCGTTTTAATTGTAATGATACCGCATGAGTGCTGTTACTGATACGGCTCACGTGTGCTATATCTGAATGACCACATTTAGGATAGATATACAGGGTGCTCATCGCCATGTCTTAACATAATATTATTAACAAAGTATTAATGTAATTAAACTTCACTATTTTGGGTAACAAAAAAGGCGATGTATTATTATTGCAATGCATTATTAAGGGACAGTGTTAAGTCCCCTGGGCTTTAATACTACTGATTGGACTGGCATGTACGTAATATATGCCAATAAGCAGTGCATGCCCTGTGTTTCCTGATATCTCGTAAAACTCATCATTAAGAGATAAGTTCATATCAAATTGTTTTAATAGCGTTTAACAAAACTGTGATCTACGTTGTGTTCTAAATTTGGAAAAAAAGGAAAATATTCATTCATTTTATTTTAGCGATAAGTATCACTTTGCATACCCTACTCAAAAAGTCTGTGCACGCCACTGATTAAGTGATAGGTTTTGTATTATTTCATGATTGCACAAAATATAGTTCGATATATTTTTAAACAACTCATCTGAACGCTTTTGAAGAGTTTATACAATTGCCGTCTTAGAGAAATAATATTTAAAATAATAGCAAATGCTGAACTTGGTATTCGATTTCACTATATTGGTAAAATTGTAAGATATTTGAACAGAAACTACTGAAAATAAATACGGCTGTTCTGTCTTGTTTGTGCAGTACGTCGAATGGAAATATATTTCCATTTATGAATTTGAAATAAACATACTTACCGTCCTTGGTGCCATATGAAAGTCAATCAATATTTATAACAATCAGACCTGCATTTCTTAACATTTTAATAATAAATCGTTCGCCATTGTATGAATGCTTATTGGAAAAAAAAATAATTAAAAGACTAATGTCTTTTAATCTATTCTTTTTCCATTATAATTGTAATACATTGCTCTTTATCAATATCAAAGGCACTTTTGTTTTCACATGGGAATTTAATATATTTTCTGCACCGCTCTTTGCACTGATAATTCTTAAAATACAATAAATATGACAAAAAGCATAGAATGCTTTGCTTGCGATAAAAATAGTCTTTGATAGCTGACAAAGAGCTAGCGAACTTCTATTAGCGTCAGGATGGCCGGTCATTAGACGTATTTATCGATGAAATTAAGACAAATAAATGCTTCCCAATTGCTTCCATCTGGTTCCCATAAGTAGGCAAATTAACTGCCATCTTATTTTAGAAGAAATTGAACATTTAAGGGTGACCGGTCATCCTTTTGTCTTGTTGGCCGGTCATCCTTTTGTCTTGTTGGCCGGTCACCTAGCTGTAATACTTTGCAATCGCAAAAAATTATTGCCCATTTGGTCCTGTCAAGCTTTTAAAAATCTAAACCCCAGCTATTATGGAAATAAAATACATACAAATTTTCTTTTTTACAAACCCTACTTTCGCTTAAAACGCCTTACCATATTGTTATAGCAATTTCAAGTATACATATTTTAGCTCTTAGAAAATTAATCGATACTTCACTTCCATGTTAGGTTGAGGTGCCGAGTTTCAATAATATGTTCAATTGATTGCAAAATGAGATGACATTAATTGCCTACTTATGGGAACCAAATAGAAGCAATTGGGAAGCAATTATTGGTCATAATTTCATCGATAAATACGTCTAGTGACCGGCCGTCCTGACGCTAACCGAACTTCTTGGTTGTCTATTTAATATGGAGAACAATCACATAGATATTATTCCGAGAATCATATAAACCGATCAACATTTATTTATTTATTTAACTCGGTGGTCATACATACATATACACTCTGTGGTCGAACTTATAGTGCACATGAGGCGTGGCCGATCAGTCAGTATCCTGCGACCGTATGCGAATCAAGGACTGGCCAATCCCAATAATATCACTAACATTATTACTTTAAACACTGTCAAGAAAACTTAAGCAAGTTTTAAAACCCAATACGACAAAAGACTATACAAAATGTAGGTCATCATGGTTTGGGCATTTGGGACGGCGAACTTTTAAGTTTTTACCTTTGTTACATGGTAGAAAATTCAAAGAAGCAGAATATATTACATGCAGAGTTCTTGTCAATTAAGCCCGAAGTGGCATAATATGCAAATCAGAAGGGACGAGGAATAAAAGAAACTTGTCTGCTGGCTACCTGTTGTTTTGATAAAAATTTTTACTAATTTCACTGCTTTCCGGATAAATATTATAGTTTTTTATGTCTGTTCCCACAAACAAAAGTATCTGTTTATATTCAAAGCAGCTAGTCAAAGTAACAGGCATTACATTTATTCTTCAACTGAATAAAGAAATACATAAAGAGAGGTTAGTAACTTATCGAAAGAATCTTGATATATTTTGACTCTTTCAACAAAGTTTAAAAGTAAAAATCAAAGAGTAAATTCAGACTTGGGTCAACTCGCGTGTGTTGTCTGTCATTCCCTATAAATTTAAATAAATTAATAATCTATCGTGCTCACCTCAAGTCTAAAATCAATATACAATCCTGCCGACTTTAAGTCAATATAGGGATCTGTAGGGACCCCAAAGGAGTGGGCAGTCCTATTTCGCATAGCAGCTGCTGACGGTGTTGGCACTTCGACAGCTAGCAGGCACTCATGCGTGACGCAGTGACTAACCGTGGGCGGGTGGCAGGCGAGGGCGGCGGCGGCGCTACGGCCGCGCGCACCCCGGTCAAGACCTTCCAGGCGTACCTGCCGCCGGCGCATCGCACCTACAGCTGCATACACTGCCGCGCGCACCTGGCCAGCCATGACGAGCTTATATCCAAGGTAAAACAATGATGTAAAAAAGTATACATTCGTGATATGCTTACAAAACAATCGAAAAAAGTGTTCCGAATGCAGTGACAGCACACATACACATACCCGAACAAAGAGTACAAACTGTACTCTCTTTGGCGGTTCGTTTCTGAGGCACGGATGGCGTATCTACCTTTTATATATACAGAATATCATACGTCATCACGGTGATGTAAAACATACACCGTGGGAGAGTTATGACGAGATTAGGTTAGGGAGCAAAAGTTCTCCATAACCTTTCGGATATGAAGAACTTTTGCTCGGCGAACAGCAGCAGACAATAAAAGGAGCGTGGTGGAGCCATCACGAGCTTATATCCAAGGTAAGACATGCACTATGGATGAGTCTTGACGTGTTTATTTCCAAGGTATTAGACATGGACATGGCATGAAATAACCTCCTCTCTCCCAAGTTGCTGTACCCGACAGGGTCCATAATGTACCTACCTAATAAATTGACAACTTCTAAACATTGTGGAAGAGCAATAATCGATTGATGGGGCTCTGGGAGATTCAGCCTATATCCAAGGTGAGTGTTTGAGCTACATTGAACTATTTTGCAGCCATCAGCATCACCGCAATCATAACACGACTGAGACATGGATAGTGGGAGAGTCTAGCTTATATCCAAGGTGAGATATAGAGTGTGGGGGGGCCATAACTAACTTATCCCCTCCTTCCTTATATTCTTTCCCCATGGCCTTTTCAAAAGTCGCCATCGCACTCATTATTCCTTCGGAGTACTGAGTGGTCATAGCTGTCGATATCACTTCATCAGGATTACTTGTTTGCCTACCTATGACATAAAAAAGCATACGTTAAACTGTAAGTATTGTTATATTAAAGAGGATGCTTCGACCTATATAGTCCATATCCTGATATGTCGATCATCTACATTTGATCCATACCTATATACCTTAGGCTACTGGCAACCTTTCCCAACCATTTTTGATGCCCTTCTACATTGCCAGTCATGTAAGCCAAATATGAAGCTTAATCAAATATACATAGCCAAATAATAAAACCGTATTAAAGGCAAACAATTCACCGAAGAGTATTTGAATCATTTCACCCATAGAACGTTTGGTAATGTTTGGAAATTAATTTAATGACTTTCACATCGATTGGAATCAACCTTCAGCAATCGGTAATCCATGTTTCAGCTGTATATCCGTGTCTAGTAATATACTCGTCAGACAATCATAGTATATATTAAACATGTTAATTTTTGGATTACTTATAATTATAAAATATCTAAATGTGTATTCTTATAAATAAAAGTTTACATAACTCCTAACTTGGGATACTAAATAACAAAGAAATTAACAGTAGAAAATGTGCCACTGACGTTTGTCCAGTGTTCTAGAGCAAAACGTTTGGAAATTGGCAAAAGCTATTAGGTGAAAAACTCTTAACCAGTCACAGATATTTATTTATTCGTCCGTAAGCAAAAGTGATATTTAGTATCTTGTATCAACGGAATGACTGCATAATTTTCACAGGCAATAACTAAATGTCCTTTGAAAAATATGCAAATCCCAGCTCGGAACGCGACTTGAACTCGCCGTTGTGTTGTATTTTTGTTTTGCAACACAGTCCCCATTGTATTTGTAATGCAATTTTGTTGTTTTCCAGTCGTTTCAAGGCAGCCAGGGGCGCGCATATCTCTTCAATTCAGTGTGAGTATTTTTTAGTATACGTACCTATTGATATTTTGCATTTTCAATGTTGCCAGTATTCGTAAATGTTTATCATTTTCGTTCTAAAAAGTTCTTGAAGTAAACATACACTCCTCGGGCGGCGGAAAACTCTAAAATGACTATTGAACCTTTAAATGCTGAGGACGAAATATGCTCCAATAGTAACATAATTCTACTTTTATAATATTATAGACGACCTGGCGCGATGGACAGACGACTTGAAAAAGGTCGCTGGATTAAACCTTTGTTCAGCAATGGACTGCGATAGGTTGAAGAGCATTTAACACACACTAAACAAGCATTCTCTTCACCATTCAGACGATTTTTTTTTTATTATTTCTGTAACAAGGCAATCTGTGCATTCACAATAAGCCAATAATTTGTCCTTTTCTTGAATATGTTAAAATCAGCTGAGTGATCATTAATAGTATGATCTCCTCTTCAGTTGGTGAATAGACGGATTATTGAGTGTTAACGACAAACAACTAAAGGTAGTAGTAGCAGTAGTAGCAAACATGTCGTTCGGAGCATGGAGGTCGTATTCGTCCACCGAACGCTCCAGCCATTTGCTTTTGAGTCTTAGACTAATACACTTAAATGAGCTAAAGTCTATATAATTATGTCAGTCTCCTGGACTCACGGTAAATTGACATGAAAACTGGCGATTATCATCAACATTACATCTCAATATGTCCACTGCTGAGGAATCAAACTACGAGCACTGAAGGAAGGTGCTCCATATACAATTTCGAAGAGCACCGATCCCTAACTGTCGATAGGTATCCANTTCGCTACCAGGTACCTTAAAAAGGTCATCGGTTTGGAGTCGGCCACGCTTCTTTTCCCGTTACGTGGTCTCCACTCAAGAACGTTTTCGCCCTATCAGACTATAGTAGCTTCGTAATATACTAAATTATTTTTGTAATTCCTTGAAATGTGGAATAGTTGTCTCAAGTGCAAAACTGTTTGACATTTTTATAAGTACGTTTAGGCAGTCATAAGAAATCGAGACATGACGTAAACTGCTTCGTTATTCAGTGAACGGTGGAGTCTTTAAAACTCGCATTTTATTTGTATTCCGATCGGTCTGTCTCGGAAAGACGCCTTATATTTCAATGAAAATATCACGCAAAACTTGAATACAACAGAAATTTTATTTGCCATCACAATAACATTTAGAAATATCGTAGTGACTTGACAATGGATAATTCAACCTTCTAAATTGGTAGGCTTTATTTATGGGGACTTATTTAATAAAAGTACGATTATTAATTATGGTAAACCATTAACGTTTTATAATTATCTATATCATTAAGTGCCTCAGGTAGCTCGAATTAACCCCAGTGTCTGGCTCCTTGAGGCGTCATTGGCGGTCATAGGGTTAAAATGGCGGTCGCGAGCAATTACTTAATCCTTGATGCGTGAATCGTTTAACGTAGCCTGAAAGCCAATCTCGTCTATGATCTTTGCCACTGACTATGATGATTTTACTATCGCAATACCTAGCCTGATTTTAGAATATAAAGTATTCATCATCATCAGCTCATTAAACGTCCCCACCGAGGGGCACGAGCCTACCCGTATAGGGTGATTAGGCCTTAGTCGTCCACGCGGGCCCAGTACGGATTGGACGACTTCACACACAACCTTCGAATCTCTTCGCAGGCTTGCATGAAGGTTTCCTCACGATGTTTTCCTTCACCGTAAGAGCGTCGGATAACGTACATATATTTTTGAAAATTCGAAAATACATTGGTACGTGTCGGGATTTGAACCTCAACCCTCCCGGTAGGAAGGCGACAGTCCACACCATTGAGCCACCGACGCTCTATAAAGTATTAAATTGAGGGAACCTCGAGCGCTTCCAAAATGTACCATTGAAGACTCCCAAATCCAAAATATTTTAGTATATATTTATATAATATGACATCTCTAACAACTCTGGCATGTTTGAATGGCATTTCTATAAAGGGCTGCATTAAAGCCATAAAAATAAATAAAAACGCGGAGTTCTTTTGACGACTCGTTGGTGCAATGGTTGCGACGTCAGCTACTATACCAACAGTTCCGGGTTCGATCCCCGGGTAATACAAACATTTTTGAAATGAAATGAAAAGTGTTTATTCAGTTTAGGTCCTTAAAGAACACTTATGAATGTCAAATAAAGCTACCACTGGTTCGGGAGGTAGTTTTCCACTGAGAAGAAACCAGCAAGAAACTCAGTAGTTACTCTTTTCAAAAAATTGTGTTTAATACAGATCATTGGTAATCAAAATAATTATATAAAGCAAATTAAAAATTTTTATCATATTAAGTATTGGTAAAATATAATAATCTACAAAAGTACTATTAAGCAGTTAAGTATTATATAAATTTAAATAGATGATAACAAAAAAAAAACAAAAGTAGTGCAGGCGTGGAAATCAACATGTCCATGAGTTTTTATCATTTATATAATCTTCAATACTATAGTAAGCTTTTTTTATTAAAATCGACTTTACATGAGACTTAAACTTATGCAGGGGTAAATCAATTACATTTTGTGGTAGCTTATTAAATATTTTAATGCTTAATCCCACAAATGAGTTCCCGACCTTATGCAATCTGAGATTTGGAACGGCAAGTTTGTGTTTGTTCCTAGTGTTCAAACTATGATTATCTGACTTTTTTGAAAATACATGTAAATTTTTGTGTACATAGATGACGCAGTCTAGAATGTACTGAGACGGTAATGTTAAAATATTTATTTGTTTAAATAATTCCCTTAGTGAGTCACGTGATTTAAGGCCGTATATGGCACGGATGGCTCTTTTCTGCAATACAAAAATTGTTTGTAGATCAGCAGCAGACCCCACAAAAGTAGACCATAAGACATCACGCTGTGAAAATAGCTAAAATACACAAGTCTTGCAGTCTCAATATCAGTGAGCTTCTTATCTTCTTACAGCATATGCAGCGGAACTAAGCCTTCCTGCCAAAGCCGCAATATGGGGACCCCACTGCAATTTTGCGTCTAATTTTATACCCAGGAAAACGGTTGAATTTATTACTTCCATGGGTCCTTCATCCAAAGTGATGATAGTATCTACCTGCCTTACATTAGGCATTGTGAACTTAATACATTTAGTTTTCTTAGAGTTAAGAAGTAAATTATTGGTCGTAAACCAATGTAAATACCTGAGAAAGTGTAGTATTTACATCGTCAAAAGTTTCTTTTTGTCTATCCACGTTAAATATAAGAGATGTATCATCAGCAAATAATACAGTTTCACATAGGTTTTGAGTATAATAAGGTAGATCATTTATATAAATTAAGAATAATAAAGGTCCCAATATTGAGCCCTGGGGAACGCCCATCAATAAAAGGGCTCCGCTGGAACTTGTTTCTCCGACATGTACGTTTTGGACTCTATTCGTTAAATATGATTGTATTAAATTAAGAGCGTCCTTATCGACACCGTAATGCTTCAACTTCATGAGCAGAGTATTATGATTAACGCAATCGAATGCCTTCCATAGATCGCAGAATATTCCTATTGCATCTTGCTTATTTTCCCACGCCTCAAAAATATGTTTCATTAATGCCACTCCTGCATCAGTAGTAGATCTCCTTTAGTAAATCCAAATTGATTGTTATGTAATAGTTTGTTGGTGTTGAAATGAGACAATAATTGATTAAATATATTTTTTCACTTAAACTAGAGCTGGGAGAATAGAGATAGTCTATAGTGAACGGGTCGCTCTTTTCACCAGATTTAAATAAAGGTATGATTTTACTTAATTTCATCAAATTTAGAAATTTGCCCTGGTCAACACACTGATTAAAAATAACAGCTAAGTGAGGAGCAATGCATAGAATTATATTTTTAAGTATTTCTATAGAGAGTCCCATAAATCCCCTGTTTTTTCATATTTAATTCTTTAAAAGTTCTGATAATTTATCTTTTATAATTTTATGCATGACACTGTTTGTATTTGCCTGGATGTTTCTATGTGTGGCTTAGCTATTATATATTTATTGCAAAACTAAAGCATATAGTGCCCATAATACAAGCACAACTTAAGTTGGAGCTAGATGGCGCTGAGTGAATGTTCCAGAATATGTCGACGACCCATTTGGTGTAGCGGTTGAGACGTCGGCTGCTACACCAAGGGTTCGATCCCCGAGCATTACAAATTTGTATGCATGAACATATCTGTTTGTAATGGTCGGGGTGTTTCTATGTATAATATGTATGTATTTACCAAAAAAATGTTTAAGTATGTTTATCCGTTGTTTAGTACCCATAATACAGGCTTCACGCTGAACTTGGCTAGATGCGCTGTGTGAATGTCAGTGGATATTATTTTGTATTAAGTTCTAAGAAAATGCGTTTTCAGTGTAAACGTGGGATGCGGGCCGGCGGAGGAGCGAGTGCTTCTGACGGGCTGCACGCCGTCGCCGACATCTACTGCGAGTGCTGCAAGACCATGCTGGGCTGGAATATGTTAGTTTTGTAACTAATTGTGTAGATACGACACATATGTAGATTAAGCTTGCAAGTGCTATTTTATTAAATATTAAATAGATGAAAAAAAACACAATTACAGATTTTGGTGGGGTTCGTTTATGTCATCAATATATTTAAATACATAAAAGTAATTGCAAACGGAATGCTACGCTCGCTATAATCGGTCGCATAAGTTATCGATTCGCCGACCACACGACTGTTTGATGTTGCTCTACAATCTTAAGAATTACCGTTACCCTATTATGACTCATTGGCCATCTGACGGGTCCCAAACCAACCACGCCAGCCAGTGGGCATCTGTTGATTAATCGTCTGTGCCTTTGGTGTTTTACGAAAAAGGCGCAATGTTTTACGAAAAATGTAGGACTGTACAGTAGTTCCCGCAACCTACGGGAACATTTTAACTATGAAAACTGTTTGACTGACTGTTTTTTTTTATGGCGAATAGCCGAATTGTGGCAGTTTGAATGAAAATCGACCCCTAAAAACCTGTTATTTTACCGATCATTTTTAAATTTTTGAAAAAATATCCAAAGATATTTCAAAATTCCAACACCATACGATCGGCCATTAAATTCTGCATCTTATGATACTAAACAGTCCTGGCTAACTTGCACATTTCCGGAGATGATTGGAGACATGTGCCGCGCACACTAGAATTCCAACAAAATATGCTCCTAAGGCACGCATAGTAATTATAGTCCGATTTTCAAAATCTTGATGTCATTCGATGCGTAATATTCATACCTCGGGCATTTTTGTATTTTTTTATTTGAAAAAATGGCCGCATTGTAGCAGTTTAAATGAAAAATGACCCGCAAAAATCTCTGTTCTTTCGATAATTTTTGAATTTTTGCAAAAAGGATTCAACAAATTTTGAACACCGTACGATCCGCTATTAAATTCTTAATCTCACGGTACTAAATAGTCATAGCTAACTTTCATATTTTCGGAGATATTGCGAAATTGATGCGAACCCTGAAAACGAACGTATAGACAATTTCAATGTCAAAATTCAGTCTTAGTTTCCTTCAACACTGCCTCTGTCATGGGCAGGTGTATGACTTAATATTGGGAGACCCGACAACAAAACCTTGTTTCTCATAATCTATAATTCAATTTTTCAGGAGCACGCGTTCGAGTCGAGCCAAAAATACAAGGAGGGCAAGTTCATAATAGAACTTGCCCACATGGTGAAGGAGAACGGCTGGGACTAAAGTAACACGGCCACTCACGGCTCAAGGAGGACTGTAAAGTGCTGTGTGATAGATTGAAGATAGAGAGGAGAGACTGGAAAGTGCTGTAGATAGTGGAAGAGTCTACTCAACTGGTAAGGTGAAAGGACTATACGCCAGTCAGTTATCACAACTCGGACATGTGTGCACCATGAGTGTTCTACCGCAGCTTCGTACAGGGGCTATGCGTACCTCGGGCTAAGGAAGCATGGGCTCCCGTCGATTTGTGGAGCCCTTGTGATGAAGTGACAGGCGAGTGGCGAGCTCGCCTATGTGAGGTGTGATTATTACGGAGATTCGCCATCTTCAGCCAACCGAGGTTAACCCATTGAACGCCGGGAGTCCAGATCACAATAGAAAATGTATTGTGTCTGGCGACTCAACGCGTTATTGGCGGTCAAAGGGTTAAGGAATGAGGGGCAGCTGCCTGAACGGGGATGACTGCGCAAATCTGTGACTGGCAGTTGCAGAGGGAAACTATTTTTGTCATACTAATCATTATTATTTGGAGGCTGCAAGTCACCGGTTTGCGCACACTGACTGTAGATGTGGAAGCCGAGGATTGGCTCCGGATCCAGTAGAAGTGGAGAACTGGGGTGTTGAGTAGCGGCTGCGTGGTGACCCTTGCGTATTCTTCTCGTAGTTTGGCTTCAGCTTGCGCACCGCCAGTCAACAATGTTATCATTATACGTCGATCTCAACCGCCCCCCGTACATGGGCTATGGGTTTAGAATTTATACTAATAATATGTATGTTACATTATAATAATTCAAGCCGCGGCGTCGCGACCGGTCGGTACATCGTAAGTTGTCTTAGTTTTTTGTTTTACATTATGAACTATGCATTGTACTGTATTAAGAGAACACTAATACTTTCTCTTGTCCCCTTTAACCTGTGATAAGTATGTTAGTATAGAATTTTGAATTTCTTGGAACGTTTATTTCAAGGAGTTGCTCAGATGTAACAGATGTATGTTCCTAATGATTTCAGCTGTACAATTTGCTTTTTTTATTTTATGAGGAAACTAGTCGAAAAGTGGATTTGTACTGAAGGGATCATTTCCATTACTTTGCGCCTGATTTTAGTAATTTTTATTTTATTTGGTCATAATGGTCGGTTCCTCATTTAGTTCTTTTTATACTTTAAAATGCATTACTGGATTGGACGAAAAATTTACTTAGTTTTATTTTTAACTCATGAATAGAATATAATAGAATAATAATCTGAGGATGTTTTTAGTAGAAAAGGAAAGGAAAGCAGTAAACAGTTTTATTATTCATTTATTGTTTTCAATAAAGTTTAATAAATATACCTACCCATGTACTTCATTTATTCGTATATTTTAACTGCATGGTACTTCGATCATATTTGTGATGTACGTTTGTAACGTACTATATTGCATGGGTTTTGAATATATATTGTATTAGGTACATATTTACCTACCGACACAAAACGATGATTGACCGTTCGAAATCTGAATAAATGAGTTTTAACAGTGAGGCAATGATGGCATTAGACAAAGAGTCGATTTAAGTTCATTCTGGACTTGGTATTATTAAAAAAAATACAAGAAAAACTTTTTCTGAACTGAAATTGTTTAAATATTATTTGTAAAATATTGGTTTGAAAGTACTCTGTCGTCTTTTTGTTTTAATCTGAGTTTGAGATATATCGAGCATTAAATTTACCCGAGTGAAAACTTAAATACTATTATACGTATATCTTGTTATGGAAAACAGGCGTCCAATTTCAATAGATGAAACCTTTTGATGTTTTGTAGATTTCAAGTACATAATTGCATACAACATACGAGAATAAAAGAAGGTTTTTGTTAAAATGTCACAGAACAAAATTTTCATACTCCACGAGCGTTTTATTTTCTTATGTAACCGGTTAACAAAGTATCACGGATCTCAAATCAACTAATATTTATATTTTATTCTATGATGCAGTTTTGTATTTGGAACATAGAAATAAAGTGGCTATCATTTATATTGTAAATTAAATATTAACGAACTACTAATAAATCTATCATACGCAGCAACTTCAGCCGTCTCATACCATTTATCAAGAGCGTTAATAACTGCCATTAGTATATACATACGTTTGTAATATACATTAACTAATAATAATAAATACAAATTCAAATTAAGTAATGCTCGATGTTAAACAATATTTTTACTTATGAAATCAGAATGCTACATTAGATTCGGATTGGTTTAGTGTTTAAGACGTTCGTCTGTTGTAGACAATTCTTTTTGTCAATGGGCTGTGGTAGCCTATTTTGTGAAGTGTTTCGTATGATTGTAAACTTGCATATAGATCTATATTCAAAGTTAATAGTACATTTGCCAGTGAATGTTACAATCGCTAGACTATCAGAGGGTCTCAAATCATTTACACTAATGACAGTCTAGCATCGAGACATTCAGAGATCTTGACGCTTCAATATCGATGTGTTGTTGCATTATGTAGAAAACATATATACTCTATAAAGATTGAATCGAATCTTACAAAAAAAACATTCATTCACTTATTATATTCGGTTCATTTTTGAATCAATCATATCGTACCCGTTCAGTTCATTCATTCATCATAATTTGATTATTGCAGTCATGTGGTAAAGTTGACGGGGAAAAAAGAAAATCATTTTCACTTTAAAATATTAAATTATAAACAGAGCTGGCAAGAACTTTAAAGTAGGACAACTTATCTCGTTGTTACGATAATATTGACCAATTAAACTGAGCATATTATGATAGCGAAAACGCGCATAAGTAATTAACTTATCAGTTTGTCACGCAAATATGAACCAAACGCAGTCATTGTTGCTGTTAAGTGTTAACACAACAATAGACCAGTCACGCTTCTACAGCCATAAACTGAAATTCTATTAAAATGCGATATAAGCAACTAGTTACCTTTTTCAAACTGAAGGCATGCTCATTTTGCAATAATTCATTCTACTTCATTAAGTTAGCCAAGTGGCCAGCTCTTAAGAACGTAATAAATGAATGCAAGATTCTTTACAATCTGTAGAAACTCCTTACAGAAGGTATATTTATGCTACCACAGCCAGCTCTACAAGGCGTATTTGTTACAATGTGTGACCACAATATTCATAAATACCTAACACCAAATATGTAATAATAATCCTAAATGATAAGGGCGATAGTGGTGTGTGAATCTTGCGTTGTTATTATCTAGTAGATACAAAATAAACAATCATTAGGTACAAAAGTACGCATTTTTAAAGTTGGCTTTGCGTATTTACGTATAAAAGCTATTAATGTAGGTACACTTAAAACGAAAAGTGCATAATCTATTTGTTTCTATAAATCTATTTGTTTCTATAAATGTATGGGAATTATTTTCTATTTGTTTTTTTAACAAAAGTGCGAGTGTCATACAAGAAGTCTATTGAGCATGAAGAAGACTTCATGCTCAATAGACTTTTATTATTGGTAGTATATATTAAGTTCATAATTATTAGAGATTTGCAGTGAGGAAAGTTTTCGTTATAAATTTCATGCAAAACTCCGCCACCACTAGTAGCCCAATGTTCATAGCATCGCAGTAGGTACAGTTACGTCGTTATAAATATCGATGCTACCTTGAATCGATGTGAAATGATAGTCGATAAAACGCATCGCAAGTTATGTCTGTTTAATGTAATCGTGTTAACTGTTATCATAAGTTTTAAATCGTAAGTGTTCTGATGCACAATGTTCCGTGGAAATATCGGCGACAGTTCAACAACCCCATTAAATCTTTAGAAAGCTGTTTGTAAATGTTCGTGTGAAGTGAGCATTCGTTTATAGTTATAAGTAGACGAAATTGCATGTAAACAAAAAGGATGATTTAAAAACCCCACGCTCGTAAAACAACGTTCTGAAACTATGTACATAAATATAGACAACAAAGTAAAAAAAGGTTTAAGACACCTTTTTTTCGGACGAGCTTTTCTCTGTTGGCCGTATGGCCTTTACAGCTATACCGAGCAAGTGGCGAGCGAAAATGGCTCTCGGCCTAATATTAAACCTCTTGCGGGTTTCTGAATATTAAAGTCGCGTGGCAAGAAAGGTATTTACATTCTGCCTCGCTCACTTGGCTGTATAGCTTTTTTCGTATTTCGAAGTTACTTCAGCTGTTAGCCGCAGATGGCCTTTACTAGGGATGCAAGAAATTTAAAAATATCGATATATCGATTTCGATAAATATCGACTTTGGTCGATATTTATTTATCGATATATCGTTCTTGTCGGGCGATATATCGATGTATTATCGATATTTTTTTTTTCAAAGCTAAGTAATCAAATGATCAGTTACTTACCTATATACAATATTTATTTATAAGTTAATGAAAGAAATATTTTACAATTTTCTCAAAAATTTTTTTTAAAATTTATTTCCAATAATTAGTACCAGCTATCGAACTTAAAAATAATAATTTCGACAGTCTACTTCCATGTAGTCTGTTTCGGCTCTGAGTTATAGTGGCTCCTGCCTTTGAAAAAAGACGTTCGGAAGGAACACTTGTTGCCATAATTGGCAGATGGCTCATTGCCACTTTAAACAGATTTGGATATACACCTTGCATCTCTTGCCATGTTTCAAGGACGTTTACTTTTAAAGTATTTACGGGAGCAGATAGATAGAAAGTAAGCTCGTCTCCGTCAGATTTCTTCCTTTTTATTTGTGTGTGTGCCAGAGATTTGTGATGCTTCCAAAAATCAAATTCATCTTTATCTTCATCCTCTGAAGATGTGGGTGAAACTGTTGTAGCAGAGGCTGCAGATTTGTATTCCGAAACCAATTTTCTAATTCTTGACATAGCTTTTGCACATGCGTCAGGTTTTTTGAAATGTAAGTTTTTGAAACGAGGATCTAACAAAGTAGAAACTGCTAACAACGTATTGTATTCCAATTGACCGAAACGCTTTTCTATTTCCAGAGTAATATTTGTCTTCAAATCACCGGCAATAGTCGAAGTGATCTTCACTTCGTTGTACTGATCAATTGCGCAACTCACCATAGGCACAACTTTTGATATAGTGACATAATGTTCAGCAGAAGCCTCTCTTGTCATAGCTTCTAGTGGTCGCAAAACATGAGCCACATCTTTTATGATGTTTAGCTCAACTGCTGTAAGCATGGTTGGTGCATCAATTTTGGAAAAAATTATGTCACTAATGTATGGTGCCAAATCAAGAAACCTCTGTAGCATGTAATACATCGAATTCCATCGTGTTTTTACATCAAGCATAACTTTTAGAGTTGTGCCTTCAGTTATTTTATTTTCCATTTGTTTTCTTTTCAGTTCTACTGTCAGATCTTGTCTTTTCTTTATGTATTTCACTATATTCCTTACGTGCTCAATTATATCATTCAATCCAGGAGTTTTTTTTATAGCTTCTTCAGCGACTCTATTAATCATGTGGGCAAAACAGGGAATGTGTTTGTTTGCGCCAAACGTGTCTCTTATTGCTTTAATCATATTTGCTCCTGAATCTGTAACGAAAGCCACAACCTTTTCACTATCAATATTCCAACTTTTTAATATTCCTGTCAATTGTTGTCCAATATACTCGCCAGTGTGACTCTCATCTAATTCAAAAACTCCGATTGTCATGGATTGTATCTCATAATGTTGCAAAAAATGCACCGTAAGTCCCAGAAAACCAGTGTTTGTCATTGTCTCCGTCCAAATATCAGTAGTCAAGCAAAAATGATCGATATTCTTTAATTGTTCAGCAACTTGTTTTGATAATGTGTCGTATTTTTTATCAATTTTTGCTTTGATGGTTTCCCGACAAGGCACTTTATACAAAGGCGCTAACTGCTTCATTAAATATCTAAAACCTTTTCCTTCAACAGCATAAAATGGTCTGTTATCAACAGCAATGAAATATGCAATAGCATCTGTTATCCGGTCATATTTTGCACCTCCTTTAGAGTACTGATACACATTTTCAAAGGCAGTTTTTATTTTTGGAACGTTTGTAGATGTGCTAGGTATAGGAGACTCAATACAAGGGGCCACAATCTCGACTGACGAACAAGCTGAATCTTTAGGTGTTTCAGGGGCTTTAGAAATTTCATCTGATGTTTGAAGATTAAGACTGCTTCCGGGACTTCTAGGTAAACTAGATGAACTTCCATGGAATTCAGTCAGCTTCCTGAAAAGAAAAAAAAAATATTTGTTTACGACGCTTAAACACATGGTATTACATCAAAACAAAACAACACCACTTCTATGCATTGTCAAAAAGTATTCTTTTGTCGATGTGTCAATAAATCATCGACAACCTTTGTCACAACACTAAAGTAAAACGAAACATAACCTAAAAAACATTTATCCGAAATACATTATTTTTTATATTATTATAAATAACAGAATAAATAATGACATAGTTGCCTTACCGTTGTGATTTATTCAAAGATGTATCGTCAATGTCACAATATTCAGGATGTTTGTGTTTAATATGCGATGCTAGGTTGCTTGTATTTCCGGATGTTTTGAGACGCTTGTTACAAATATTGCAAACACCATCACCACCTTCCCTTTTGAAATATGACCACAATTTACTTCTTTTCATATTTAAAGTAAATACAAAGAGCCACTTAAGAAATAACCAACGCGTATTATTTATCAATAACTTATCAATCAAGAACGAACTGAACGAACGATATACAGTGTTGCCAACTCAAAAAAATATTTTCTGCTATGTTTTAAAAAATGCCAAAAATATTCTAAAATTAAGGGTTATTGTTAAAAAAAATAAAAATAAACAAATAAGCGTTTATTTAATTTAAAATAAATATTAAATGGCAGCAAAGAAACACAGATAATAACTAATTTTGTGATAAAAAATAAAGGTCAAGGCCCTCGTCTTTAACCCTTTTTAATCCGAATCTTACGTATAAAATTGCTTTCAAGGTTGAAGTTGTACATACCTATGCGGATGAAAATGACGAGCTGATTGAATTTTAATCAAAATTGAGATTGAGAACACTACGGCTACTTGTTCATTAACTTCACCGATTCAGTCGCGTTCAGAAACATCAACGTACCGGGTTATTTTAAGGTTCATATTTTACGTTCGGAAATTCAAATGTATTTAAACCTTCCAAGCAAAATGCTAAGAAATAATATGCATAGATGGTAAATTGAATTTATGCATGCTAAATCTGTTGAAATAATGCTTTTAGGCAAAAAAATACTAAATTGGCATCACTGACGATATATTGAAAATATCGATATCGATATATCGATATCGGCGTATCGTCGATATCTATAAATATCGATATTTTCAGGTGTCGATATATCGATATTTATCGGTTTTCCGATATATCGTTTGCACCCTAGCCTTTACAGCTTCACCGGCAATTTGCGAGCGCAGATGGCTCACAGTATGTCACATGTGAGCACTGAAATCTTCAGTTGTATATGGAAGGCAGTGGTTATCAACCTTTTTGTTTATTTGCATAACCGAAGGCTCTTATTCTCTACTCACAAAAACCACTGCAGTTTGGTACGAATGGTTTTGAATGTTATCATTTGTCGCGTCAAAGTCGTTCGTTAAATACGGTACACGCTTACAGAGCGAGTGCAGAATAAGGCCTTGTTAGTTTTCGCCGTGAACATAATATCGAAACTTATTGAGATATTAAATGATTGTCACAGTAGCTTAGATTTAACACTCTTAGACCTACGATTATCTTGATCTTTGAAACCGTTGACATAACACTAAAATAACAGAAAAAAATTAGAATGAGAAAATTTAAGAGCTAGATTTCTGTGAGGCATAATTAATGTATTTTCTACTTGATCGTTTAGGGACGCTATTAGATATTTTTGGACCATTGTTAAGATAACTATGAACAGTATTTGTGGAGTGAAGATAAAAGTTATTGTTAGATTTGTGGATTTGATACGGTTGTCTATGGTGAGGACCGCTTTTAATAGTTCTTCGAATTGCACCCATACACTAATATTACACGAGTCTTTTGGCATTTCTGTCGTTGTTCCTATTGTCGGCTACAAGTTACATTCCACTATGTTTCTTTTTGTTATATTCAAGGCCCAAGGTTCCGTCCGGGTTCGATCCCCGGCAGTACAAACATTTTCATAAACATGAACATGTTGTATTGGTCTGGGTGTTTCTATGTATATATTTTCAAAAAAATATATAAGTATGTTTGTCAGTTGTTTAGTACCGTATTACAGGCTAAATGCTTATTATGGGACTAGATGGCACTGTGTGAATGTCAGAAGATATTTTTTATTATAATACGTTGAAGTATACGTATGATCAACAAAATGAGATCAACAAAATTTGGTTACTTGTCTATGATTTAAGCCGTAATTGTTTTTAATATTCGATTGTCAATATTTTGTCGATTCTTACTCCTTAGTACGGGCTAAACAGTGTTAAGTGAAATTATGAGTTCTTCATTAGATATATTTACATGTATCTAATGAAAGAAATAATAAAATCAAATCATATTGATAGAAAAACTTACAAATCCAGATACTTAATGTACCCCTACTGACGACTTCTAATATATCTATCTTTATTGGTCTTTGGCCCGAACAAAGAATAGGAAATATTTCATATTTCACTTTTCTCCGTAAAGTCGGACCTTCGATCAGAATGCCAAAAGAAAGGTCTTGGAGTGTTAACTAATGACCAAGATTTAATTACATCGTATTTATAAAAGGTGCATTTCACTTGTATATTTCGCATATTTTTAAAATAAGATATCCAGGTAGGTGTTACCGAGAAACCGCTTAATATTTTTGTATTTTCCTAGTATGTAACGAAGCATTATAATATTTGTGGTGTCTTCTAACGATTGTGTATGCTATAGATGAGTATTTCGTAAACATTTGGTTGAAATAATAAGTGCGTAATAAAACACTTTTTGGTATTAAAACTGTGCTTTATTTAACAATCAGCATAAAAATCCTAAAATATTTATAACATATTGTAGGACTCACATTGAATACATTCACTTTACTTTTTACAAAACATTTACACCCGTATGACTCTGAGACTACACATTACTAAGTAAGTATGGATGTTTAATACACAGTAAAAAGAACCCTCGTTTGGTATTGCAAATAAATCAATAAAATATATTTTATTAATCGTAGCCGATGGACAAAATTGCCATGTATTTGTTACATATTTCATATCAATTTCTCAAGACAATGTTGTGGAATGTATACAGAGCAAACCACACAAGGTTTTTATCTAATATTCTATAAGAATATTAAAAAAGTACTTTTTATCTGGATCCGCCCAAAGCAAATAATAAATAGATATACTAAAACATAACTGTAAACAAGGTACCTACTAAAAGTACAGTATGACTATATCCTATCGTGTCGTTTTTCTCCCAAACGTACGTTACACCCTGCAACCCCTCTAAGCGAGGTGCGATTCCCACTCTAGAACGCGCTTAGGCTTATTGCATTAACTTTTAGGCTTAACCATCTGCTCTCTACACTTTCCCGATAAAGCGGTGAAAGCCATCCGCAGCCACAGGAAAAGTTCATCCTAAAAATATCTTATCTTAATTTATGAATAAATAAATCTATTGTAGGGCGGATCCCCTACACTATGAACACAATATTGAATAGCCATTTATGAATTTCCGGCTAGTTATTGAATAGCCATTCTTGAATTTTGGGCTAGCTATTGAATAGCCATTTATGAATTATGGGCTAGTTTAGAAGCAAGACTAATGCAATTACGCCATACGCGAGGAGAGTTCAAGCTTTCACCAGAATCTCAATACTACCACGTACAAAGAAATGTTATTCGTAATTATGACATGATAATAAGGCACCCGTGTTGTACTTACTAGGACTATATCTAGTCACCATGACCGAAAACTATCCGACCAATATGTCAAAGAATTTCTTTGTCACCAGCTAACAACAATTAAAGAAAACAAACAAAAAAGAAAACTAGGTACCATAAAAATGGCAGAGAAATAAGGTAATCACTCTCTGTTTCGTACATTGCAGGTATTCTAAATTATTTTGGGAAGAAAACCATATTTCCAATACGAGCCGATACCATCATAGCTAAATTTGTAATTTTAAGTACAAAATATAATAATAAAATTGCTAATAATCCTTTTGATAGAAATTTTATCTTGAAATTAAATATTTTAAAAACAAAATACTTCCATAAGCAAGTCCTGAAGACTCAAAGAAATAGACAAGTGTCTAAATCTCAAATAGATTAAGAAGCTCTGATCTATGCCATACTTTGGTGAAACAATATCGGGAACTATAATAACCTTATTGCTGGCATTTTAGTGACCGTCAGGGCGGCCCGTCACTACCCTTATTTACTACGGTCACTGCATTTGAATATTTTTAGTGAATAATATATATTGTCCAATTAATAAGGTTATAATAAACATTTATGGCCTCTTAGTTAGGAAATATTTAAAAAAAACTGGTTCTTATTTTTAATATTAGCGTCGCTCACGGGGAAATCGCATAGTGAAAGTTAATTTCCCACTAAATTACGATATGACATGACAGATAAATAAATATAAATAAAATCACATTGATGTGATTATATTTCGGTCGGTTCATTCAATTTCAACATGCATACATTATCCATCTCTTTCGGTCATCCAATTTCATACAAATGAGCACTTTCTGTTCATCTTCCAATTTCATATAAATCATCTTCCAATTTCATACAAATGAGCACTTTCGGTGCATCTTCCAATTTCATACAAATCAGCAGTTTAAGCATCTTCCAATTTCATACATATCAGCACTTTCGGTGCATCTTCCAATTATATACAAATCAGCACTTTTGAATCCTCCAATTTTGTACTATCATTCAACTAGTGCATCAAATCACGCTTGGATTCTTCTATCACTTGGCGCCTTCTTGTCCGAAGTCGATGTCCGCGAGAGGTTCAGCATTGGCCTTCTTCTTCAAGATCTCTTTGGCTTGCATTAACTCGTCCTCCGTCATTGTTGGCAGCATTTTGTAAGAACATCTGAAAATAATAGTTTTTTATTCTGTTTATCATTACATTAATACACAGTGCGAATTGAGGGGTCAACACTGATGTCAGAAAAACAATGTGTAGAAATGTACAAATAAATATTAATTAAATAAAAGTGTAAGTGTGAGTGTGTGAATGAAATTAATGTGATTTCGAAATTTTGAAAATAATATGTACGTTATCCGACGCTCTTACGTTGAAGGAAACATCGTGAAGAAACCTGCGCACCGCTGCGAAGAGATTCAAAATTGTCGTGCTTGAAGTGCGCGTCTAACCCGCAGTACGGGTGGGCTCGAGCCCCTCGGTGCGGACGTAATGACTCATGATTATACGAAAAAACGTAAAACTAGCACAAATGTACACATTTATCATATTAACTGAATACAAAGGACTGTAAATCATACATATCATATAGTTTACTATGTAACATATTTACAATCAAAATGTTTACACCCCATAAAAAGTGAAATTAGGGTATAAGAGACCTAAACATCTGTTGTGTCGGGTGACAGGCGCAGTGCGGCAATTAATGGAGAAATTAACGTTGGTACCTTCATGCGACTCTTCATGGTCAGGCGTATCATTACCATCAGGTGACGTCTGACGTCCCATTCACTTCCTAACATAAAAAAAATTTCTATCGTCTGGGGTAAGACGCGTTGTGTGACTGTAAATATTTATTACTTTTTGCTGACAGCACATTACTTAGCGGTCATCAATGCCATTCCATGTTTTCTTTTCATGTGATCTTCGAGTAGGGACATCTTGGTATCTGGAACAACAAACAAGCATCTTTATATTTGTACACGGTGCTATCCATTTAGAAGCCAATCGCATTTTTTTCTTAACTACGGATCTCCAAACTTTAAATCCCGAGTAGTTATTCAGTCATAGGCATGCGCAGGTTTCCTCACGATGTTTTCCTCACCGTAAGAGCGTCAGATAAACTTACATATAATTTCGAAAAATTCAAAACGACATTAATTTCTACTCCTTAACATGGTAAACTCTCACAAAGTGATGTTTCTCCGAACTAGCTCGGGCTTACGCAACCGAACGCTAGCCCACTAGAGAGCGTTTCATTTCTATGTTCAGCAATGGACGAAATTGGATATTTGACACCACTAATCGTTGACGCCATTTTATGAACTGTCAAAAAGGAACGTTTTCATATATTTTGTATGAGATTATTGAAACGTGACCGTCATTGCACACTAACATCATTGACCTATATTTATTGGTTTCAGTGTATTTAAAAATACAATATTGCAAATAAACAAAAGTGATCAATGAAACGACATATAATAAAGTGCACTTTTATTGAAAATAAGGTTTGGTATTTTATTGCGAATGGTGGAGAATACCGAATTTGGCTGATTCAGCAATAGACGAAAATTGGTTGATTCAGTAATGGACGAAAATTGGTTGATTCAGCAGTGGACGAAAATAAATCTGCCATTTATTTATTGATAGTCACCTCCTGGGGCATATCTGGCAGGCGCACGGCATGGGAAGGTGAGGTGTTGCGTGCGCAGGTGGTGGTTCATCGCGTTCTTGGTCGCGAACCGCTTCGGACACTCGCTACATCCCACTTGGGTACCGCTGGGAAAAAAACATTTGGATAATTTTTACTCTAACTTATTACATATAAAAATTGCATTGCCTGTTATATTGAAATAACATTGTTTTTCCTTCATGCGTATGAATTAGCTAATGCATATGAAACATTTTATTTTCGTCTGTCTGCCTGTTTGTTCCGTGTAATATCTGAAACGGCTGGATGGATTTTGACGGGACTTTTTTGGCAGGTAACTGGTATAGGCTACTTTTATTTATGACAACTTTTTATTTTTGGAAAATAAAGCAAGTTTTACGTGCGGTGGCCGCGCGTAACCTGACTTAACGAAACGATTGGATGTTATGTTTTACGGCGAGAATACTATAACGCGGGGAACAGCTAGTCTCATATAATTTTATGGACGCCCTGGGGGATTACCGCAATATTGTTATTATGATACGTCAGCATTTTTGTACCAGAAAAGACGAAGTAATATTATTGTAACACTGTTTTAAGAAGAAGAGCGTCGGTGGCTCAGTGGTGTGGACTGTCGCCTTCCTACCGGGAGGGCTGAGGTTCAAATCCCGACACGTACCAATGTATTTTCGAATTTTCGAAAAATATATGTACGTTATCCGCCGCTCTTACGGTGAAGGAAAACATCGTGAGGAAACCTTCATGCACGCCTGCGAAGAGATTCGAAGGTTGTGTGTGAAGTCGTCCAATCCGCACTGGGCCCGCGTGGACGACTAAGGCCTAATCACCCTATACGGGTAGGCTCGTGCCCCTCGGTGGGGACGTTTAATGAGCTGATGATGATGATGACTGTTTTAAGAGATGGCGGTAACCCCACAGGGCTTGATACTCACGTTCGTGTGTGTTCATATGCGCAACGAGCGCTGCCTTCACTTTAAACGCCCGCTGGCAGTGGTCGCAGATGTACTGCTGGTCCGAATGATTCTGGGCGTGACGCTGTAACAAACACAATACTATTGGGCTGGGTGCTAATAATTGGGTACTTGACACCATCGTTTATGAACTGTCAAAAAGGAACTTTCATATATTTTGTAAGATTAGTGATATGTGACGTCATGCCAAATACTGTTAGGTCTCTCTTTGTCGGGGCTAAACATGATCACCTGCCGATTTATTTGCCACCATATCTACTAAATAATGTTATTTTGACTTATTGCTGTATGTCTATATATTAAATAATTTTATTTATTTTCGAAAGACCAATAGCAACGCAACAAAAATATACACATATAAAACAGGAAGCCGATAATAAATTTATAAACGACCCATTTGGTGTAGCAGTTGAGACGTCAACTGCAACACCAAGGGTTCCGGGTTCAATAACCGGGCAGTACAAACATTTGTGTGCATGAACATGTCTGTTTGTAATGGTCTGGGTGTTTTTTATGTATAATATGTATGTATTTACAAAAAAAATACGTAAGTATGTTTATCTGTTGTATAGTACCCATAATACAGGCTTCACGCTTAATTTGGGGCAAGATGGCGCTGTGTGAATGCCAGTGGATATTTCAATTATAATTTCAAATAAGTGTTTTATATTTACCGTTAGGGCTGACAACGAGGAATATGCGTTCGGGCACTTGTCGCAACAGAAGGGACGCACTCCACGATGGCAGTTCTCATGCGCTACCAGATTCACTTTGGTCACAAACGTGGCCGAACACTGCGAGCATACGAATCTGCCGATTCAATAAAGAAAACATTGCTACCACTTTCACTGAACTTTGTGATTGTGAAAATTGCTTGTACTACTTAAGTAAATTTGATAATTATTTATCAATTTGAAGAGAAACATTTTAAATCTTATTTAAGTCTGAATAGAGTTTGGGGCAGTGGTGAGCATTCCATATATGTAAATAAGCAGTTTTTCGGGTTGTCTGCACGCACGGGGTATGCCTTGCACGGGGTATGCCTTGTTTTTAGAATATCTTCAAAAATCTAAATAATTTACATGTTGTAGTAAAAAACGTAAACAAAATCATCCTGTTTTGGGACCAAGTCTTTCGTCCCTAGCCATCGCATTTTTTCTGCTAGAATTTTTGACTTAACTTGACCTACATATTGTGTTCATTTTTTTAAGTAAGTGTACACATCCAATGACGTACGTAATGACTTACCTCTTAGTGTTAACTGGCTTCATAACAGGTATAGTGCTAAGGTCTGGTATGTAGGGCCGGCTCCTGCCCTTTCGGCCGAGGAACAGCGCCCGAGCCTTCAGCATTATCACAGAATCCTGCGCTGTGCACCGCTTCTCGTGTTTGTAAAGATTTGTTTTACTGCAAACAAGCCAATTTACTGAGATTAATCTACTTCGGCATCAAACACAGTCTAATTAAAAGAAATCAAATTAATATCTTAATTTACAAACTATAAAAAATACATGTAGGCACAGACAACCCATTTGGTGTATGTCTGTTTCTTATGGTCTAAATGTTTTCTATGTATAATATATATGTATTTACAAAAAAGAGGATATCATCATCATCAGCTCATTAAACGTCCCCACCGAGGGGCACGAGCCTACCCCTATAGGGTGATTAGCCCTTAGTCGTCCACGCGGGCCTAGTGCGGGTTGGACGACTTGATGTACAACCTTTGAATCTCTTCGTAGGCGTGCGCAGGTTTCCTAACGATGTTTTTCTTCACTGTAAGAGCGTCGGATAACGTTCATAGAATTTCGAAAATTCGAAAACACATTGGTAAGTGGCGGAATTTGAACCTTGAGCTGACCCAAAATAAACAAAAGATATTTCAATGAGTCTACCAGTAACATTAGACAAGCAGTTGATTGATACCTTCGGAAATCCACACCACATGCAAAGCAAACTAGATATCTGGGCCCATGTTTCTCTTGATAATGACGGTCTGCAGCTGGTATGCATTTTGATATTGCACCACAAAACCTGCATCTGGAAATTATGATTTCAATATCAAGTATTCATCCTTATTATTTAGTAGCTGTTCCCCGCAGTATTGCCTGAATTGCGGTATGAAGAAAATAATTGTAATTTCAGTATTAGAAATAGACACTCCAAATTTATTTATGTGTTATAGATTTGCTCAATATGTTGACAAAATAAACAAAAGATTATTTATTGTGACACTAGGTATGCTTCTGGAATGATCACAGAGTAATTTTTATAAGATTACACTGCATAAACCGACAACCGAGATTCCGCACCCGCCGGCGGGGGCCATCGTCGCGTGTCCCTGTAGGTTCGTCGCGTTTTCTCCCTAAACATATGTTAGGCTACCAAGCCCCCCCCGCAACGCCCTAAGCCGAGGTTCGAGTCCCGTTCGGGAATGCCCTTAGGCTTGTTGTGTAAATATTAAGGCTGAGAGCCATCTGCGCTCGCCACTTGCCCGGTGAAGCTGTAAAGGCCATCTGCAGCCAACAGCAGTAGTCAGCATTAACCAGTAATAATGGGAACCAAGAGGGATAAACATACTTAAATAGATACTTAAAATATATGAAGACAACATCCAACCTAATACAGACATGTTCATGCACACAATGTTTGTACAGCATGGGAATCGAACCCAGAACCCTTGGTGTAATAGCTGATATCTCAACCATTACACCAAATGGATCCTTATTTGCTGATGGCAATTACTTATAAAAGTGATACAAAAGTACCTACCACATATTACCCATTTAATGTCAGCAAAAGTAATGTGTCAAGTCTTTAATGTACCAAAGTGACTATAGGTAATTCGGTCTACCTACCATGTTGGCCCAATGTGGATAACTAGTTAATAAATGCTTTTGAAAGATAGTAAGATAGAAAACCAAAACAAACAGGAGTTTGTTTTGGTTTTACTTCACTATCCCAAGAGAACTTTTGCACATCTTATGATTGCCTGATCAATAAAAATAATGAAATATGTACATTGTTTTCAACTTACTCATAATTAATACCATTCATTAAAAAATAATCCTTAGGGGGTTTTGGTGGTTTAATATTTCTCATAATCTCTGCAACCGTTTTAATTAGAGCTTTTTCGTTTTTCGTTAATTCCGGATACTGGTGTCTTAAATCATTAATAAATGATTTTCTAAGAGAGGGCTTAACCATAGTAGTCCTATGTTTTCCCCGTTTGTGTTCCACTTCACTATCTGAATCTGGTCTATATTCATCAGAATCTTCATCATTTTCATCAGGCATATAGACATCACCATCATTATCATCTGGTTCACTATCATCCCATCATTTGCAAGAGGTACATATTCACCATCTATCTCATATGGCTTATAGCCCTCGCTGTAATTGTCATCTAAAAAAACGTATTCCTCTTCCTGTACTCCAGAGTTGCCGAAAACTTCTTTTTTGATACTTTGAACAGCTCTTTCGAAAGTTAGATCTTGAAACTCTTCCCCATACTCATCTTCGTCAGATTCCATTTCAATTTTTATGGGTTGTCCATATCTTTGAACGGTATCCATGATGTCATTTATCTCGTACTCCTCCAAAGGCTCTTCTTTGATTTTATTTGGAGCACAAATCTCTTTATCTTTTTCCCATATAATATCTTCTTCATCACCAACAATGACAACAATCATATCATTTTGGGCCTCCATGGTCCCCAAACTGTTTTCAAAAATATTTTAAATTATACTTTATGAACAATGCTATTACAAAATGCAATTAGAAAACCAATTCTGACCAATTCATGGAAATGAAAACAATTCAATAATTTCAATCAAAATTCATTGTAAAATTTGTAAATAACGCAAGGACAATTCGTCTACACCGCCATTATTATAATTATGTTATTTATTTGAATTTTTCATACATTACCTAGGCTCCTAATGATTCTTATGCAAAATGTTATGTTATGACTAAATTAAAAAGATTAATTATTATAGTTAAAGAGTAAGATGTATTGAAAAAGGAAAATAATGGAATTTAGAACCTTTTTACCTTTGCGTCAGCGCGTGTCAATTCAAACAATGTTGCCATTTCCGAGAAAAAATTGCTTCCATATCTAGAGTCTGTTTCATGAAAGAAGTCCCGCAGACGTTACGCCACTGTCGCCAGGAGTAATGATACCAGTACTGAGAAAAGTATTCACCTACTTTATATATAAGGATAACTATAAAAAACATCTTTAATATTGAAATAAAATAAGTAATAAATAATAAAATAAGTAATAAATATTTTATACAATAAAGAAACAAATACATTTTAGATATGTTATCATTTTGTATTTACTCATAAACCGGCGCAGTTGCATATATTCAACAGAAACTAATATACCCACTTTTCATACATTAACCTATTATGCTTCTGTTATGGTAATGTATGATTGAATATTTTAATACAAATAGGAAACTAATTATAAATACAATAAGGATTACAAGATAAAAAAATACTTTCACGATGTTTTTCAACAAACTGATATGCATCAAATTCTAAGTAGTAAACTTGGATATACGTATCTATCGAATAACAAATGAAAAAAACAAACAGTATTCTATTTTATTATCCAAAAAAAATCTTTCGGTAGTAAAACAGTTATTCCATTAGAAACAAAACAACGAAAAGTAAAAAAAAATATACATATTTATTTTCTAAGTTGAGATGATTATTAAGCGGAGATATTATTATCAATGAAATGAAACTATATTTACCCTTTAACTGGCGCAGTTGCATATCAACAGACAATACATTTTCTATTGTTTGTTGTTATTATCTGGAATCACGAGGGTAAATAGGTTATGAATTAAAAAAATCCTACCTACTTTTCATACATTATGTTTCTGTTAAGTTGATGTTTGATTGAATATTGGTATTTAAATATTTGACTTATATAGGTCGCTGGTGGAGGCTGGATGAGGAAAGCGGAGGTCCGGGATATCTGGCGCGAAATGGGGGAGACCTATGTCCAGCAGTGGACTGCGATAGGTTGAATAGGAAATATTTGACTTTTACTCAGGTTGCTCCGGCAGAAGCTTAAAATCAGTGATTCTCTCTTTGAGTGTAAGTTATACTGAGCTATTGCCCTTTTGCACTGCTGCAAAATGTATGTGTGGTTTGCAGTTTAATCATAACATATTAACAATGTTTTGTGTTTAACAATGATGTTGTGTATTGGTTTTCAACTTTTTTTATGTATTTACTAAGTATGTATGTCTTTTAGTGCAATTAAACGATTTATCTATCATAATTATAGTATGTCTCTTCTAAACTTGCCCATAATTTACTTAATGTTTGTTGTTTCTTTGCATAAATGGAACCCATTAAAGATGAATTTGATCGGATGCCGCTTTCTTACTTTTTGTGTTACTTGTATCTTTTATCCGGCCCATTAGCAGTTAAACTGCCGTAACACCGTTTATTGACGAGCACGGGAGGTAAAGATTTCTTAAACTGTTTATTTGTGTTACGTTGACTGAAAATTGTATTAAAATGTAAGTGTTCCTAAACTTATGAAATAAAATAAAAATAAATTAGTAATTTAATTTATTATAGATAGCCAATTTCGATAATGTCTTAATTATTGATAAAAGTTGTCTCTCATAATAAATTAGACTGTTCAAAAGAAAAATCCAATAAATACGGCAAAAAATATTTATATGGCAACTCTGAAAAGTACCTATTATTTCGGGAAGTATCATGTAAAATTGGTTGGATGTTATTAAATTTCGTTGATTTATTTATCCGCTTGCAAGAACGGTTTTAACGTTCGTAAAATATTTCAAATCAAACTTTTTCGCAACAATTGGTATCATGAACAATCGATATGACGCTTTAATTAGCTTAAAACTCACTGAAATCTATTACAACCCAATTTAGAGATGGCAACAATATGGCCGATCTGTCAAATTTAGTTCCAAAAATCGCCGCGGGACTCTAGGTTTTTATATTTATGCCCAGTGTTTCCACATTTAGGGAAAATTCCCCTTTTGAGGGAAGAAAAAGGGCAAAGATCCACAATGACTTAGGAGTGCCGACTATGTCATACTCGTAGTTTCCAAAGTTAGCGTCCAAACGGCTCTTGTTCTCGCTATCGTTCACTTCGACTCTCGTTATTTCGGCAATCAGAGTAAAATAATTTTATTAATGAGAACCAATTTTGTAGTATAATCTATCTCAGCTATTTAATGGTTACCTATTTGACGAGAATAAGTAACCACATACATAATAAACTGATGTAGTTCATTTTCACATAATAAAACGGCACCTGCGTTAAACGAGTAGGAACTAGATGCAGCCATCATGACAGAAAAAAATGCCAACAAATAATAAGTCAAAGAAAAAGTTCAATTATTTATTGTATACTCTGTATAAATGTTTGGGAAATACCAAATATCTAGTTCAGTTTACAGTTTAAGTTTGAAAGATAATTTAATAAACAATCTTATGTTCTGCATTTTAATGCGAAATAAAGTATCATTTATAACCATAATTTATTTTTAAAAAATAACAACTAACTTAAAAGGTAATGATACCAAATTCGAAGGTATCTGGAACACAGGTATAGTGAGCGACACATTGAGATGGCAATTTGATAGTGTTGTGACAAGCAGGTAGTTTATATCGTATTTTTACCATGCAACAAAATAAGAATAACATTAATTAAATTAGGTTTATTTTAATAAAAATGAATAAGGTTTATTCAGTTAAGGCAATTATGGTAAAATCGCGACAACACTAAAAGTGACATTGTTGATTGGCAAACAATTAATATTTAATACATTTTCCTGTATATATGAAATGAACTAGTAATAAAACATGAGCGAGATTGAAATCGATAAACACTGTCGATATGGTTTTGTACAGCACTAATACTGCGGCTTGGCGGGTGGCGTGCGGCAACGGGCTGTCACTTCCCCCGCGCCTTATGTCACATGAGCCGTTTTGCCTTCTCGAATTGTCGCATACTATACATACCCCGATCCACCCAAAAGCATAATTACACATGTACAATTAAATCTATGAATTCCACATAAAGACAAGTTTAGCTTCACATATATAGATGGATATAAATAAGCCACTATTGGCCAATTCACTTTTTTATAAATAACAAAACTTAGCAACATTGTCATAACATTTGGATCTATTGTATTCACTTGACGTCTTCTTGTTGGAAGTCAATGTCAGCAGTTCAATATAGGATGTTTCATATTCAGGATATCTTTCGCTTCCTTCATTTGATCCTCCGTCATTGAAGGCAGCTTTTTATAGAACATCTGAATAAATTCAAAAGAGCTATAATATGCTAATAAAGGTATAACAAATGTAAAAAAATATAACAAATTTATATGAGGCCCTTTTCATTAGGGCGTCTATATATATATTAAAGCGTAGGTGGGTTAATGGTGTGGACTGTTGCCTAACTAACGGGAAGGCGCAGGTTCAAATCCCGCCAGGTACCAATACAATTTCGAGGATTCGAAAACATTTTCGAATCCTCGAAATTGTATGTACGTTATCCGACACTCTCACGGTGAAGGGAAACATCGTGAGGAAACCTGCGCACGCCTGCGAAGATATTCAAAGGTTGTGGGTGTAGTCGTCCAACCCTCCCTAGGCCCGCGTGGACGACTAAGGCCTAAACTCGTGGCTCGTGCCCCTCGGTGGGGACTTTTGATGAGCTGATAATGATATTTATTTATTGTACGATATATTACGAGCATCATTAGTGAACTTAACATACGGTACATAAATGCAACTATTACCTTGCGAGTCATTAATTTCATTCCATGCTTACTCTCCATATGTTCCCGAAGTAGGTACATTCGTGGGTATCTGTAATACAACGAAACATGTACTTAATTTATTAAAGTATTTACACATGTTATCCTTTTCGTCTTTGTATCTTTAAACAAAGACACTTGAAAATGATGTTTAAAATTGAATGTTTTAAAAGATATAAAATGCAAGCAATGTATTCATGTCATTATGACATGTAGCGTGAAAGATATAAAATGCAAGCAATGTATTCATGTCATTATGACATGTAGCGTGAAAGATATAAAATGCAAGCAATGTATTCATGTCATTATGACATGTAGCGTGCGACGTGATAGTGAATGACAATTGCAAAATGTTAAACACTTTTTGATTGAAATTGTGCAACTACTTAGTTTATTGTATATTTAAGTTACTAGCTGATCCAACAGACTTCATTCTGTCAAAAGGATTTGGAATGTGGCATTTTTTTGTTCCTACTTCCTGCAGTCATAGGGATTAAATATGCATATATGTACAATACCCAATTAATGATTATAACTATTCTATTTGGCTGTTGAGTTGGCGCAACACTTTTTTGCTATTCATATTCGTTCAGGGTTTTTTGGGCTATCTGCTTACCAACATTTTGCGATTCATTCTTATATTATATATAAATCATTTTTATTTTATAATTAAGCAAAAAATAATAATAATAGTCCATACCTTCGGGGACATATTTGACAGGCGCATGGCATGGGTAGTTTAAGATGTTGCTTGCGAACGTGATGGTTAAATGCACTCTTGGTTGCGAACCGCTTCGGACAATCCTTGCAGGCAAACTTGGGAACAGCTGTTAAAAATAAATACATTATTTTATCAATTACCTTTTCATTACCTTACCAAATTCTTGTTACTCATTGACATAGACATACTTCGTAGTTCCTGGTTGTTTACCGCCATGTCTTAAAAAAGCATTACAATAATATTACTACGCCTTTTCTGGTACAAAAATGCTGACGTATCATTATGGTTACTGATTTAAGAGATTGCGGTAACTGCTCTAGGGTTACACACACACAAGAGAGCGCACGCTGCGCGCGCATACACTCACACATATACACTCAAGAGCAGCAGGTTATAGAAATATAATGATTAACTTTAATTTGCATTTTTTGGGGTACATTTATAGCAAAAATCTAAATTGAACTTTATTATAACTGACTGTTGATTTATAAATGAGTGGTTCTTCCCATTACAGTCTTAAAGGGAAGTTCCCACAGTAAATTTGTTATTGAATATTATTCGTTCAGTGCTGCCGCCTTAGTTTTAGAAATGGGACTTTCTATTTTCTGTACTAAAAATGCTAAAATAACCATGTCATGAAGCTGTTTTTAGAGCGTCTAAAACAAACGTCTTCATGACCGATGAAATAGCAAAACAATACATAATAATAATAATAAATATCCACTAACATTCACACAGCGCCATCCTGCCCCAAGTTAAGCGTGGAGCCTGTATTATGGGTAGGTACTAAACAACGGATAAACATATATATATTTTTTTTGCAAATACATACATATTATACATAGAAAACACCGAGACCATTACAAACAGACATGTTCATGCACAAAAATGCTTGTACTGCCCGGGGATCGAACCCGGAACCCTTTGTGTTGCAGCTGACCTCTCAACCGCAACACCAAATGGGTCGTCCATGTTACCATGTTTTTTTTATGTTATGAGTGTACAGGACGGTCTGGACGCTCACCTGATGGTAAGTGATACGCCAGACCATGACAGAGCGGCATTAAAAGAGACCAACAACTGACAGACAGTTATTATCCTCCATCAATGCCGCACTGCGCCCGTTACCCGAGACAACAGATGTTAGGTCTCTTATACCCGGTAATTTCACTAGCTACAGTGCCCTCAGCCCGCAACACAAAAGTGCATAACACTCCTGTTTCACGGGATGATATCTGGCACTGCGGTGGTACCTACCTAGAGGACTCAGTATCGAGCCTACCACCTAGCATGTTATTTTCAAGATAGTGAAAAAGGGCTAGATTGCCCTTTTCGGGATATATAATGAGTTCAACTATAGCAAAAGGTGCTAGATCTAGCCTCAACAAGGCTAAGGTGGCAAAACTGTGGAAGGAGTTCACCTATACCAAAAGGTGCCAGATCTAGGCCCAAAAGGGCTAAGATGGCAACACTGGGAAAGGAGTTCACCTATACCAAAAGGTGCCAAATCTAGCGCCAAAAGGGCTAAGATGGCAACACTGGGGAAGGAGTTCACCTATACCAAAACGTGCCAGATCTAGCCCCAAATAGGCTAAGGTGGCAACACTGGGGAAGTTCCAGGCTGGATAATACTCACGTTCGTGTGTGTTCATATGCGCAACGAGCGTCGCCTTCACTTTGAACCCCCGCTGGCAGTGGTCGCAGAAGAACTGCTCTTCGGCATGTGTCCGGAGGTGCCGCTGCAAGTACACATTATTATTTTTCAACCAAAATACTAATTTCCTGGAGTGGATATATGTTCATAACAAAGGCGAAATTTTGCGATTGTTTATGTTTTTTATGGCAGTGTAAAAATGTTCCTATGCACGCTAAAATAAAGTCATTTAGTACCGCGCGGCGAGCAGCTTACGAAGCGATTAACAGTTATATTTTAACAGCTGACACCCTGGGTAAACACATCCGCTCGAACATAGCAAGCGCGTAGACAATATATTCATGTATTGTGCGTTGTGATTTTTCACCCGTGCTACGTACGGTCGTTACGTTCTATTGCGGGAGAGTATCTTATACCGCACATAGCATAGGGGTATATATTTTTTTATCATCTATAGGCAGACATTTCACCGCCATTTCACCTGGTGGTAAGTGATGATGCGGCCTAGGATGGATCATGTCTGTCTAGAAACAGCCTATTCACTCTTGCCTTGAAAACGGCCAGATTGTATTATAGTTACCGTAAGAGCTGTTTGCGAGGAATACGCGTTCGGGCACTTGTCGCAGCAGAAGGGGCGCACACCGCGATGGCAGTTCTCGTGCGCTACCAGATGCACCTTGCTCATAAACGTGGCCGAACACTGCGAGCATACAAACCTGCCGAAAAGAAAACTTTTCTCAATTTTGATGTCGGTGCCAAACCATTTACAAATATAATAAAGCTGAAGAGTTTGTTTGGCACCGACATCAAAATTATGAAGATAATTTTTAGCATTTTAGTTTGAAGTCGGTATTTTTTTTGTTAAAGAATATTTATTTTACAATTTTGAGTGATTCTTAGTAGAAATAATCACTGAAACAAATATACTGCAATGATGAGATTTTCAAAAGTTCGATTTCTCTGGTTTCCTTTCATCAAACCCTGGTTTCCTCTTGGAACCACATTTGAAGTATCCTCTTTCCAACAAAAAAGACTCGGTCGGAACAAGAATCGGTTCATAAACGACAGAGATATCCGCGAACAAACATAAAAAAGCATATATACGGTCGAATTGAGTGACCTCCTTTTTTGAAGTCGGTTAAAAAAGAAGATAAATAAATCACCAACAAAAGGCAGGGTAGTAATACTTGGAAAGTCTGATATAAACTGAGTTTATTTACCACATTGGAGGCCCTGGGCATAAAGATACCAATTAATTCTAAAATTGTACTACTAAATTACCGGGATATCTGGTATAAAACAAAGTCGTTTCTTCTGTCCCTATTTATGCTTAAATCTTCTAATATGCCCAGGTCCAAGTAATTCATTAAATTAAATTTGTTATATTAGAAAGAAAGAAGAAAGAAAGAAATAATTTATTATTTTTGCACATCGCAACACAAGCATAACAAAATTACAGTAAGAACACACTAAATGACAATTTCATTGTGCTACGACGTCCAAAGTAAATGGACCCACTCAGCATGTGCCGTGGTCCGGTGATCGGATCTATTAAGATCAGATTAGTCTAAAATTCGTTATTAATGCAATTCAACATGACGTAGATACTCGTCTTGTAATATAATATATGCAAACCTTCGACAAAAAACTTACTTATGAGACATATAGTAAGTGTAACAAAGAAAGCATCCAGAATGCTAGGATTTGTCATTAGAAATAGTAGAGTTTCGTAAACTTCATACAAAAAGACTTTCTGTACAACTCTTTCGTTCTTAGCATCTAAGAATATTGCAGCGTCGTATGGAGGCCTCATTATGCATGTCACTGCCTAAGATTAAAACGATATTTATGGCATTTGACATACTCAATAGGTAAAAAAAGAAAAGGTTTTTCATATCACTCCAGGCTAAAATACTTCAAGTACACATCCTTAGAAAAACGACGCATTATAAACGATCTTCACTTTTTATTTAAACTTTTCAATAATTAAATTGACTGTCCTCAGGTCCTGCAAAGATTTAATTTTCGAGCTCCCTCTAGATTGCTAAGATCTCAAGTTGTCCCTTTAGTGCCTCCATTGCGTTCAACGGTACTTGGTTCAAATTCTCCTGTCCCAAGATTGAGCAGATTGTTAAACTGCTCTGGTAAAAACAGTGACATTCATTTTGATAATATTAATACATTTCGTAAACACTTACAGGACTCCATAGGTAAAGGTTAAATATGTAGTGTATGAGTATACTATGTATGTATAGACGAGTGTGTGTGTTTGTGTGTGTGTGCGCTTGTTTGTTGTAGTAAAATAAGATAAAATGCATGTGGTGTTTATCTATAATTACTTAATTATAAGAGTATTTTTAAGAGTGAATGAGTGTAACAGTTGCTGGTAAACCAATGAAATAAAATAAAAAAATAAAACAAATTCAAATAATAAATGGGAGCAGAAGTGTCAACATTATTTATATTTACATGTAAAAATAAATGGTTTGGTTTTGTGTTGTTTAGTTGGTTAATTACAGGTATTATACTTTTTTTATAGAGAAACGTGTGGGAAATTCAC